>JAODAL010047681.1:0-29685 GCA_025379985.1 Phyllomedusa bahiana | reverse complement strand
GCCCTTTCAGAGGAACAGTCAGACCGGGGTTAAAGGGGGTTGCCTGAGCCAGCTTGTGGTATTAGCTTACACTCCCCTGTAGGGAGGGGCCCTTGCAGAAAAACACCGGGACCAGGGTAAAGGTGGTTGTCTGAGCCGGGACTTGTGGTATTAGCTCTACCTGCCCTGTATGTTGCCCCTGCAAAAAGAACACCCAAAACGGGGAAAAAGGTTTGGGTGCCTGAGCCAGATTTTGGGGTATTGGCTTTTCCTTTTGCCCTGTATCAATGCCTGCAGAAAACAGCCAGCCAGGGTAAAGGGGGTTTGCCGAGCCAGACTTGTGGCATTGGTTTTATTTGCCCTGTATGTATGCCCTGCAAAAAGAACAGCCAGACCGGGTAAAGGTGGGTGCCTGGCCAGAGTTGGGGTATTGGCTTTTCACTGCCCTGTTTTGTATGACCTGCAGAAGAACAGCCAGGGTAAGGTGGTCCCTTGAGCCGGACCTGTGGTTTTGGCTCTACACTCCCCTTTTTATGTTTTGGCCCTTGCGGGGAAGAACACCCAGACCAGGGAAAAGGGGGGTGCCTGAGCCAAAACTTGTGGTTTTGGGGCTTTTCCCACAAAACTTATGTATGCCCTGCAAAAGGGAACAGCCGGGCGGGTTTAAAGGTGGGGGTCGGAGCCAAAATTGGGGTTTTTGGCTCACACTGCCCTTTGTTTTTTGGGCCCTCCCAGAAAAACAGCCCAGGGAAAAGGGTGGTGCCTGAGCCAAACTTGTGGTATTGGCTCTACACTCCCCTGTTTTGTTTGACCTGCGAAGAACAGCCAAAACGGGGGGTTAAAGGTGTTTCCCTGAACCAAAACTTGTGGTTTTGGCTTTACACTGCCCCTTTATGTATGCCCGGGAGAAAAACAGCCAGACCGGGGTTTAAAGGTGGTGCCTGAGCCGGGATTTTGTGGAATTGGTCTACACGCCCTGTATTATGATCTGCAGAAGAACCCCAAAAACCCGGGGTTTAAAGGTGGTCCCTGAGCCGCCCTGTGGGTATTGGCTTTTAACTGCCCGTTTTGAAAGGGGACCTGAAAAAGAACGGGCCGCCCAGGGTAAGGGGTGCCTGAGCCAGAATTGTGGAAATTTTGGTTTTCATGCACCTGTATGTATGCCCCTGCAAAAGAACAGCCGGACCAGGGTAAAAGGTGGTGCCTGGCCAAAATTGTCGTATTGGCTTATACTGCCCTGTGTATGCCCTGAAGGGGAACAGCCCGGGAAAAGGGTAAAGGTGGTGCTGAGCCGGCTTGGGGAAATTTAGCTCTACATTTCCCCCTGTATGTATGACCTGCAGAAGAACAGCCAGACCGGGTAAAGGGGGGTGTTTGAGCCAGACTTGTGGTATTGGCTCTCACTGCCCTGATGTATGACCTGCAGAAGATCCCCAAAAACCGGGGTTTTAAAGGTGGTGCCTGACCCCGGGTTTGGGTTTTGGGGCTCTACACTGCCCTGTATGTATGCCCTGCAGAAGAAAAAGCAGACCAGGGAAAAAAGTGGTCCCTGAGCCGCTTGTGGTATTGGCTCTCCCTTGCCCTGTTTGAAATGCCCTGCAAAAAAAAACAGGGTCTTTTCATTCGGGGTGCAGTTTTACTAAAAAAAAACTATTTAGAACGGGCTAAAGGCCCCAAACGTTCTTTACAGGGTTGCTTTTTGGCTATGTCTCCACTGCACACAAAAATTATTGTTTTTTCAGCATTTTTCGTTTTCTTAAACTGCAGAAAAAATGACTGAATAGAGGTCCTGTAGACTTTAATAGTAAAAAAAAAAAACAGTCTGTAGTCTCCACAGAATGTTTTTCTGCTCATTTTTGCTTCTGGTAACATGTTGCAAAAAACAACAGAGTAGGGCAGAAAATTTACTATTGAAGTCCATGTAAACCGCTGAATGGTTTTTCAGCGGTTTTTGGCACGGTTTTTGGACGTTTCTGCTGAAAAACTGCCCAGGTCTTGGACAAGGTATATGGATTTTGCATACATTAAAAACAGTCCAAAAAAGCAGACCAAAAAACTGAAACCCACCCAAAAACTCATCAGAAACTCAGCTGCTTTGGACAAAAAAACAGACGTTCAAAGCAGTTTTTAGGTTTTGGCTTTCGACAAGTTTTTTGTCCTGTGTTGTGTAGACCTAGACTTAGTTTTGATATCTACATATATCACAAACAAGGATCCTTTCACCAATTGGTTATCCTATAGATTGACATTAGTAAGGTAAGAACTATTAGAGTACTTACATATGGACATTATGATATCACCAAAGTACTATAGGCAACATGTATGGAACTTGGCGCCTACACACCAGTTGTGAATAGATATAGAGGAGTGTATAATACAACAGCATGAATGAAAGTCTTATGCGCCAACCTTTATATGGCAGTTTCGCACCAAACTTTAATACATTCTAGGTGCATTAAAATGTGTCGTGCCAGGCGCATATTGCACCTTCTTTTTGCCGTATGCCTGTTCATACATCTATAGAACAGTGCACCGACAAATTTTTGGCACCAGATATGCCAAACAAATGGTGCATTAGAGCTCATAGATGTCAGCTTATGTGTCTAACATTAAGGTATAAAAAAGACAGCTGTCCTCATCCAGCCATATACATGGTACAATGTAATGGTATAGTAAATGTATCTGATCAAATCTTTTATAAAATAATAGTAAGTTTTATTATATTGCACCAACATATTCACCACAGTTTTATATTGCAGAGAATACATACATAAAGAAAATCAGGTACTAAAGAGCAGCTAACTCCTGATGTTCCTGTACATCATTGTGGTGCTAAGGGTGCTGATCCCGCACCAACACCCGCTGCTTGTGGCAAGGGGGCGGAGCCTCCGAAACGTCGCTCTTCGAGTGTGCAGCTCGCTCTTGGTCAACATCTCCTCAGCTACTCCTAATGCATGAATCTAGTCCGAAAATGAGCTGAATGCTTGACTACTAAAACTTAAGTATACCACTTCTCATTGTTCTATTGCGATAAGAACTTTTAAATGTATGTCCGGAAGTGTTGGACAAGCGTTGTTGAATAAATTTATATGAATGCTCAAAAAAGAATAGCCTACTATCATTTGCAATGAAGTATCGGAGATAGCCATTTAGGGGTATGTTCACACGGCTTATTTTGAGGCACATTTCGCGGCGTACTCATAGAGAACTATGGATTACGCCTCCTCTCCCTGGGCGTACAACACGACGTGCGGGGACATAAGTGACATGTCAATTACTTGCAGCGAATATGCGCAGCGAGTAATGCATGTCTATGGGGCCGGCGGGCTGCTTCCCCCCCACCCCGCGCTGCAGGATTACGCGCCGATCAGCGCAACTCCGAACACCTGGTGTAATTGCGGCCGTACTGTACGCCCCACAGTTATGCCGTGTGAACATACCCTAACTGTTATAATTGTGAGACCATGGCATCAAAGCTGTTAGAAAGGGGTGCAGCGCCCTCTTCTGCCGCCTGATCCCCTTCCCCCTAAATGGAAATTGGGTGGTACTGTTGGGTTGTCATGGCAGCTAAGGGTTTAATGAGGCCCTCAGGTCTGCCATGAATGAACTCCTATTATGCCCTGTTTAGAGGGAGAATGTAATAAGAGATTAATGAAGTAACTATATACTGTAGTATATGGCAAAAGCGATCATATGTTCAAGTTTTCCAGGGATACTTAATATTGTTGTAAAAAAAATGAATATTTAAAAAAAAATATTGCAAATTTAAAAAAAAAAAAAACTTTTCCAATTCATCATGTAAAAAAAATAAAAAACATTCAGTATTATCGCTTCTGTAAAAGCCAGATCTAGTTCGATATCATGTTATTAATCCCACACACTAAACAATGTAAAAAAAAATACCCAATGCCAGAAGTGTGTTTTTTTTATTCATCCCGCGGCACAAGAGTAAAAATTGATCAAAAAGTTGAATAAACTCCATATTGGTACTAATAAAAACCTCGGGCCTCATATATGAAAACTGTATAAAGTGCTCTGAAAACATAAAAGGGGAGCTCTGATTGGTCAACAAAGAAAGTCTTAGACCTAGACCGTTTTCATACATGTCCCTCTTGGTGTTGCTGCTATCGTACCCACCTGAAAAATAAAGAGAACTTTTTTTTTAAATTCTAGAGCACAAATAATATTTTTGAGGGGATCCCCAATACATTACACACTACACTAAATGGTACCAGTACAAGTGCAATTCACCCTAGAAAGCTATGATAGGCTATGTTGACGGGAAAACAAAAAAAATGACGGCTTTTGGAAGCCAACAATGCTGAAAAGAACGGGAATGAAAATGAGATGTGTGAGGAGCTGACAATCTAGGAGGAAATAGTGCAAGCACATAAAGCTGCTTGAGCAAGGCACCCGCCAAAAGGGAAGTAGGTGAGAGGTGCCAGGAGTACCTTACTGCTGAATGAAGGGATGATGTTCTGAGGAATCACTGTAATAGAAGGACAGGAGTCCATTTATGTGATAATCCTGCCTAAAAGATGTGTTAAAACTGTGAGTGTTGCAAGTTAATCTGATTATCTGGTACAGCACAGAGAGCTGGAGGAGCAAAAGGAATACTTGAGTTTTGGAAATGGTGCGGAAAGGTGAGAAACGTGGAGACGCTTCAGCTTCGATTTTTATCTGGTCTTTTGATGCCCAGCGGTTTTAGTTGGCCACCAAACCTTACCATACTATATTGATTTTCATGCACATACTTATTCTTTTTTTTATTTGAACTATTAAAGGGAATGTGTCATCAAAAAATGAGTCATTATTAAAGTCCCATTTTTATGTTAAACACATTTTTTAGGAATTTTTGGTTATATATTTTCTTTTCATATCACTTTCAATATTTTTAATAATTCTTAAGTCTTGCAGTTTTCACTTTGGCCACTAGGCCTTGTTTGCACTACTTTAACAGCAGTCAGAGAGATGCTTTACAGCAGCTTCATCCACATAGGAGACTTAAGACTGACTCAGTCCCATTCACTTCTATAGGCAAATTTTCTAGGCATGCTCTGTGACCTGGGAAGAAATCAGTGGGCAGGGAGGGGGAGAGGCTGAACTGTGATATCTCCTCTTGTGACTGATGGATCCTGTGTTATTTGTTCACACTGGTGTCTCCTTTTAGTTTGACCCTCTTTGTGGTGATAATGAGCAGACAACTTAGAATCTCTCTCTACAGAACAGGAAGTGTTAGACCATTATTAGGCCTAAGCCCGTGTTCACACGGCTTATTCAAGCCTTAATTGCGAGCCGGATTGCGCTCGCAATTCCGGCTTGAATAAGGGGCGGGTGCGGGGGCGGGGCGGAGGCGCGGCCCGCCGGCCAAATAGGCTTACATTATCCACGGCGTGTATTGCGCCTGGATAATGTGCATGTCACTTTCTCCCCCCGTGGCGGATTCGCCGAGCGGGGAGGAGCGACGGAATCCACTGTTCTCTATGAGAACGGTGGATTACCATAATTACTGCGACGGATTGGCGCCGTACTGCAGCGCAAATCCGGCGCGCAGTACGGCGCCAATCCGCGCCGAAATACGCCTTGTGACCGGCCCCTAATGGACAAAGTGAAAACTGTTGGACTTATGAATTATTCAAAAATATTGAAAGGGATATGAAAATGTAAAAAAATAGAACCAAAAATTCTTTAAAAATTTGTTGAACATAAAAATGTTAAACAATAAGTAATTTTTGATGACACATTCCCTTTAATGCTATAAAGCCCAGCATGAGAGTTATGTTCCTCATTCTGTACACGTCCCACCAAGCAGTATAGGATCGTGTTAACAGCATCTAGGTGCTTGGGTGAAGCAGTGCACTGAGCCCTGCCTACACAGCTATTTACAGGAATAAAAGTTATTAAAAAAAAAACCTTATATATCTTGGTACCTTTAACAAAATCAAAGTTGTGACATTGTGCACTGTCCTCAATAGTTTTCCCCGCCTGCTCATTGCTTCCTGCAAATCAGTCACAATTTTCTGCTAGCATAACTTGCAAGCAATAAAACAATGGCAAAATTTTCTTGCAAATGCAGACATGTCTAATTTCTGCAAGAAGACGTGATTTTTCTCCTTCTACCTAGTTACCAGGAAGCAAATGATGTGAAATTTAATTATTAAATTAAATATTAAGGGCGATATCTATGAACTTGCCTTCACCATTTTTTTGCCGTATATTATCAGTTTATAGATGAATGAATAGGCGTACGGACAAATTCGGCGCAATGTGTGCCTGACGATACATTTTAATGCACCAAAGTTTGTTGTGAAACTGCCATACAAAGTTTGCCACATAAAACACTATCCACCAATGTTGAGTGCTATGCGCCAAAAATTTTGGGTGCATAACACTTTCATTCAATATATTCTGAACTGGTGTGTTGGCGCCAAGTTAAAATGCATGCGAATTCATAGATGTTGCCCCAAGTGCTAAATTCTGTTCTGTGCATAGACAAGCATGGGGCCCCACTGCTTGGGTGGCAACTGCCCAGCCATTAAGACAACACTGGGGCAATAGCCTGATGTGGCTGTTTAAATTTACGGTTATCATGTGGCAGTATGCTGGACTTAGGACTCTGGTGACATTGACTGGTTAAATTACCAGTTACTAAATGAGAAATTAAAGGGGTTTTAGGGTGCTGTCACACAGCGCAGTTTTGGTGTGGTTTTAACAACACTGCAATTAAATTGCCTTTATTACCAGCAAGCTTCTTCCCAGTTATTTGAACTGTTTGGAAAGTGAGTAATCAATTCATGTGTTTGTATCCACAAGACTTCACACACAGTAATTGATTACTTACTTGAAACACCTTTCCAAACAATTTAGACAACTGAAAGAAGCTTGCTGGCAATAAAGGCAGTTTAACTGGAGCGCAGTTAAAACTGCACCATATCTGTAGTGTGAAAGCGCCCTTACCATGAGGTTAAGGCCCAAGAAAAAAGAAAGATGTAAAACACATAGGGCATGATTTATCAAAACTGTCTAACAGTAAGACTGTCGTAATTGCCCATAGCAACCAATCAGGGCTTAGCTTTCATTTCTCCACAGCTGTTTCAAAAATAAAAGCTGAGCTCTGATTGGTTGCCATGGACAACTAAGACATTCTTAGCCCATGTTCACACGGCTTAAAACTGGAAGTATTTCAGTCCGTAATTACGCGCCGGAGTGGGCATATTACGGCTGGAATACGTTCCAGTCATTACGGTAATCCACAGTTCTCATAGAGAACTATGGATTACGTCTCCTCTTCCTGCTTGGCGAATCCGCCGGGCGGGGAGATAAGTGACATGTGAATTACCAGCGGCGTATACGCGCCGCTAGTAATGATTGTCTATGGGCCGGCGAAGTGCCGGCCCCCCGCTCCCTCCCCCGCTCCTGCCCCGGCCACACGGCGTAATTGCGGGGCGTAATTAAGTCCCGCAATTAAGCCGTGTGAACCTAGCCTTACTATTAGACAGTTTTGATAAATCAGGCCCGCAGTATTGCTGTGACCACAAAAGTCTGATCTATAATATAATATTATTTATCTCAGTGAATGCTGTAAAAAAAGAAAAAGAAAAAAACAATGCAAAATTTGTGGCATTTTTATGGTCGCCACCTAAAAAGAAAGTAAATCAAAAGTTGCATGTGTCCTAAAATAGTACCAATAAAAACAACATCTCAGGCGACAAAAAAATAAGTCCTCACGTTGGTCGATAGATGGAGAAATAATAATGTCACCGCTTGGAGCTCTTCACTTTGGAGCGGTGATGTAAATGAGTGAAACATGACCACTCACCAATAAGTGGCCACAGCAGTAATGTCTCTGGAAGTAGAAGAAAGAAGCGCTGCGGCGCTGGGGCCCAGAGGAAGGTGAGTATAGGCTTTTTTTTATGTTATTAGGGCCCTGGGAGGTTTTTGTAGAACAATCCCATTTAAAGATGTTGTCTACTTTTTTGATTCCCTGCTGAGCCACCATTGAAGGAAGCTCTCAAGGTCACTCTGCTCTTGACTTCTGGCTGGCACATGATCGTTGCCATGGCCGTAGCAATTGGGAGGAGTTCTACTGACATCACTGATCAGTTGTGAATATCTCATGAGAGGTGATATAAGTGGGGCGGCATGTGACTGCTGAGGTCACTGATTGGTTGTAGTGGTCATGTGCCAGCCAGAAATAAACAGACTAGACTGACTGTGCTCGATCATCAGGGGAATAAAAAGGGAGAAAAGGTTTTTGTGTTATTGTATACGATTGGTGACCTTTAACCCCTGCTGTGTAGGGCAGTAACCCCAATAGACCTCTGGATGTGGGCAAATGGCTCAGTAGTGATCAACATGCTAATATCTGAACCCAAATTTGCATGATCTTTTGCTGATTTTTGCATCCAGATTTGCCTGAAGATTTGCTGTGTAAAATTTCTGCAGCAAATCTCTCCCCTGTGCATTCGCTCTAAGGGTATGTTCACACAGCGTATTGTGAAACGTATTGTGCGCGCCGCAACATGAAGGGTGTTTTAGAAGTACGACTTTGTATACAATATACCCGCTTATTCTTTTAATATGATGCACTAATAGGTCTATATCAACCACAGGACTCCTCTAACATCCTAAAGGGGGTTTGCAACGGTGTAATGTTGAAGTGGGAACCTCCAACATGGGTATTTAATCACTTTTCTAACTATATGTGATTACAAAAGTTGCAGCCTGAGAGAGCTACAGGCTGCCTTACCTGCCCTTAGTTACTTAAAAGCTTCTATTAGATACGACCAGGCAGAGTGACAAGAGCTGCTGGCTGGGCTTGCGAAGAGCACACTTCTTATCTGATGAAAGGGAGCTGAAGAAGCTTTCTAGGCACCGGGTAGAAATATGTTGTCTTTTGTATACAGAATCCACTAGTTGTAGTGTGATTATCTGAGTAGATCCCTGCTTTATCTGATGACAGGGAACATGAAGACGCTTTCAAGCTGCTGTGGAGAAAAGGTGTTGTCTTTTGTATACAGAATCCACTAGTTGTAGTTTGATTATTTGAGTGAACATTTCACACGATCCCTTATGCTCTGTGCTCTGGCTATGTCTCTCTCTCAGTTTGCGTGGCTTGTTTACATTTGCTTCTTAGCAGATAAGGCACTTCCTGGCAAAACCCCTTCAATAAATTACTGTCCATATATAACAAGTATATAGACCAAAAAAGTTCTCTTCACATTTTTGAATTATTATCCCTTAAATCTGTGTATTGTACAAAATTTAAAAACACTTCATATCTTCTTGGTCAATACTTCCTTTAGTCAAAATCGCAATACATACAAAATTTGGTAAAATTACCTTAATAGCATGATTTTCTCATATAAAGTAGCAAGGAGTAGCTCGGACAACCGTGTGTGTCACAGCCAGTTGTCTGAGCTACTCCTTGCTACTTCATATGAGAAAATCATGCTATTAAGGTCATTTTACCAAATTTTGTATGTATTGCGCTTTTGACTAAAGGAAGTATTGACTAAGAAGATATGAAGTGTTTTTAAATTTTGTATAATACACAGATTTAAAGGGGTTTTGCCAGGACGCCAGTTACTTACCTCTAATCAGCACGGGAGTAGAATATAAACAAATCATGCTGAGTCATGAAGGCTGCAGGGGAGAGAGGTAGGGGGTGAGCAAGGAGTGAGGAATAAGGGAGCGTCTCAAAATAATGACAGTACAACAGTGGATTCTCAATACAGCAAGACAGAGCCTCATAGACTGCACTTTCTTCCCTGTCCCTTAAAAGCTCATTCATTTTCCTTGTCATCAGATAAGAAGTAACGCAAGCGCGGCCTGTCAGCTCCTCTGGTCCCTCTGGTCGTGTCTAGTGGAAGCTTTCAGGAAACTAGGGGGGACTGAGCAATGCTGTAGCTCTCACAGGCTTCACTTTTTGTAATCACATATATTTAGAAAAGTGATTAAATACCCATTTTGGAGGTTCCCACGTCAACATTACATGGTAGGAAAACCCCTTTAAGGAAAAAAAAATTAAAAAATTTGAAGAGAAGTTTCTTAGTCTATATACTTGTCATATATAGCAGTTATATATATTGCAATTTTTTACTTTGGCCATTTCGTAGCGCAATTACTGTCTGAAATACAGACCGCAAATACGGCGTGTGACCATACCCTAACAGTGTGAGCCTCTGTGGCCCTTTCTTCAAGGGTTACTTAATCTCTTTCTTAGTCTTGCAGCGATAATACAACACAATTTACAGGTCAATAAAGTCTAGTGCAGGATATCTGGCACAACAGAAGGCATCCCACAATCTACAATAGGGTTAGAAGTCGTTCCCCATTTTCACCCTCCTTACAAGCATGCCAAGGATTGTACAGTACATGGAATGAAGGTCAGGACTTTTAGTGGTGCACTTGAGGACGTTCAGGTTGTTATTGCTCTCACACTGCACTTCTAAAGGGATGTGGGTAAAAGAGCAATGCAATGTGGTTGGTGGCATTTTACTTATGTCTCAAGAGGTCTAAGGGCTTGTTCACACGACGTTTAGGATCCGTTTTGGCTGCGATTTACGGATCCGTTTTTAACCTGCGAAAACTGGATACAAACTGCATCCAAAAAGCGGATCCAGAAAACGCAACAGCTGATCCTTTTTTGGATGCGTATTGGATGGCTTTTTTGGATCCGTTTTTTCAATGCTTTATTTAAATCAACCTATCAAACTGCAATTTAAATATAATATAACCTATCAATGACCAAGAAAAAACCCTTTTTTTTACCTAGTGTCAATCAAGTGTACATACACCTATGATTTTAGAACCCGCCCGCCCCCTATTTTTTTTTTTTTAAATCAACCAATAGTTTTCAAACCCACCCCATGTAAATGAATTAATAACAATCATTTATAAACTAAATCATTTAAACTAAATATATATTTAGTATACATTATATATACTTATATAAATTTATATAAATATACATTTATATACTATTATATACATTTATAATATTATATACATTTATATTATATATAAATACTATACAAAAGTATATATATATATATATATATATATATACTATTACATACATTTATATATATATATATATATATATATATTATATACATTTATATAAATATATGTTTATATACATTTATAAACTAAATATAACCCAAACATAATATTTAAATTTTATATTTAATTTAAATCCAATGCGTTTTCGTTTTTGGCATCGAAAGCGGATCCAAAACGCACCCAAATGTATGCTGCGCTTTTGGATCCGCTTTCGGGATGCCAAAAGCGCACTCCATTATTTCCTATGTGGATTTCTGTTTCGTAAAACGCAAGAAGAATTGACATGTCAATTATTAAAACGGATCCGAAAAGCGGATCGCGAAAAGCGCATCGGCGATCACTAGTGTGAACAGCGATGCGCTTTTGCCATTGAAAGCAATGTTAATCACACTGACAATTGTTAGATCCGTTTTGCGGATCCGTAGAACGGATCCGTAAAACGGATCACAAAAACATCGTATGAACAAGCCCTAATAATGCACATATAGGTCAAACTTGAATCTGCATGGATTTTGAGCACCTGATCTATTTCCTACAGTGAAATCTTAGTGCTGCTCATGAACAAGAAACTTCCTAATTGTACCAAACTCATGCCTTATACCTTACCAAGCTCCGCATTGCACAGAGCTGCAGTGTTTTATCCACACCTCAGTACTGCACCTCAGTATTCATCTAACTGCGCACAGAGACATAAAAAGGTTTGTTTTCCTGACAAATTTCATATAAATTCAACAAAAAAATCATGGCATGTTCCATCAGTGATCTGGAGGTACTTCCGTAGAAGCATTGATCCTAGAGTAATATATTGCTGTACATCATATGCAACTGTGTATAGATTACATGCTAGGGAGGGGCACATACAGGAGCACCATAGGGCAGCATTGTCAATACTCCTTTTAGGGGCCCTAAACACATTTTTTAAAAAGGGACCTGGTCATGTGGTGCACGATGGAAACAGGGAGAGGGTCGGGTACGGAGGCATCAATGCTGAAATGACTTATGCCAGTTCAGGTTACATAGGTGTAAGGCTATATCTACACTGCAGTGGACAAAAAAACTACCTAAAAAAGAATTACTAAAAACGTACATCAAACAGAGTTTTATGTCCACTGCCTGTCAAAAGCAACAGAAAAAAAACCTTCGTTTTTTTAAGCGTTTTTTGGAGCGTCTTTGCTCTGCTTTTTAATGTATGCACAAATTAAGCCATTGGATGTAAACTACACCCTACAGGTGGAGCCATTTTGAGCACATTGTCCTTTGTGTGCTGCTGCTGCGTGCTACTACTTTATTAAATTTTGCACCAGATTCTTGCACCAAAATCCACAAAAACCCACATTATCTTTCCATACAGCAAGATAACTGTATTAGCGTCAAAATCTGTAAAGAAAAGGATTGTAGCGGCAAAATCCCAAAAAACTGCATTATTGCGGCAAATTCCGTAAAAAAAACTATTTTTAATGTCAGAAGCGAGATCACTTTATTAGCAGCAAAATCTGTAAAGATACGGATTTTAGCCCCAAAATCCATAAAAAAACGTATTTTGGTGCCGAAATCCGTAAAAAACTTATTTTTTGGCGTCAGAAGCGAGATAACTTAATTAGCGCCAAAATATGTTCAGTAAAGGATTTTAGAGCCAAAATCCGTAAAAAAAAATGGATTCTGGCGCTAAAATCTGTAAAAAAAAAAAAAAAAGTATTTTTAGCGTCCGACGCGAGATAACTTTATTAGCGTGAAAATATGTTCAGTAAAGAATTTTAGTGCCAAAATCCATAAAAAACGTATTCTGGTGCCAAAATTCATTTAATAAAAAACATATTTTTAGCGATAGAAGCAAGATAACTTTATTAGCGCCAAAATATGTTCAGGAAAGGATTTTAGTGCCAGGATTCTGGAGAAGGGACTGGATACATTTCTAAATGTAATAATATAACAAGTTATAGTGATCGGGATTCCTGAGAAGGGTCCGGATACATTTCTAGATGTAATAATATAACAAAATTATAGTGACCAGGATTCTAGAGAAGGGTCTGGATAAATTTCTAGATGTAATAATAAACAAGTTATAGTGACCAGGATTCTAGAGAAGGGATCTGGATACATTTCTAGATGTAATAATATAACAAGTTTATAGTGACGGGATTTTGGAGAAGGTGTCTGGATACATTTCTAGATGTAATAATATAACAAGTTATAGTGACCAGGATTCTGGAGAAGGGTTCTTGGATAGATTTCTAGATGTAATAATATAACAAGTTATAGTGACCAGGATTCTGGAGAAGGTTCTGGATGACATTTCTAGATGTAATAATATAACAGGTTATAGTGACCAGGAATCTGGAGAAGGGTCAGGATACATTTCTAGATGTAATAATATGTAATAGTGACCAGCATTCTGGAGAAGGTTCTGGATACATTATTAGATGTAATAATATCACATGTTACAGTGACCAGGATCCTGGAGAAGGGTCTGGATACATTTCTAGATGTAATAATATAACATGTTATAGTGACCAGGATTCTGGAGAAGGGTCTGGATACATTTCTAGATGTAATAATATAACATGTTATAGTGACCAGGATTCTGGAGAAGGGTCTGGATACATTTCTAGATGTAATAATATAACAAGTTATAGTGACCAGGATTCTGGAGAAGGGTCTGGATACATTTCTAGATGTAATAATATAACAAGTTATAGTGACTGGGATTCTGGAGAAGGGTCTGGATACATTTCTAGATGTAATAATATAACAAGTTTACGGGACAGGATTCTGGAGAAGGGTCTGGATACATTTCTAGATGTAATAATATAACATTTATAGTGACCAGGATTCTGGAGAAGGGTCGTTGATTAGGGATTTATCTATTCAGATTGGAGTTTTTTTTTCCCTAATATGAGGACATTAGGACCAGGTTCTGGAGAAGGGTCGTTGATCTAGGGATTTATTCTGATTACCAGATTGGAGTCCTTTTTTTCCCTAAAATGAGGACAATTGGCTTCTACCTCATTGAGGTTTTTGCCTTCCTCTGGATCAACACTACAGCACAACAGGCTGAACTGGATGGACGTCTTGTCTTTTTTTGGCCGTACAAACTATGTAACTATGTAATACTCTCAATATACCATAATATGAGGTTTAATGCTTATATCCATGTAAACATAAAAATAATCTTTTATAAGAAAAATCTGAGCTCCAAGGCTGCTTCTCTTTACCACATACACATTTTTGCAAACACTTGTTTATACAAGGTGACCCCAAAGAAAATGAAAATTTGCCGCCGTATTCTGACAACGGTTATGATTTACATATGAAAAGTGTACTCCTCTCTGGAGCACTGGCCAGGCCTCATAGGCACACATGGACTTGTTTTCTCTTTCTACAGATTTGACTTTTCAAGATATATAGCCTGACAGGAGATGTATTTCGATTCATTTGTATGCTGTTCTCATGTCCGCATAATTGGAAGTCCAACCTTTGAAGTCAGCAATAGAAGCCGAAGGTTTTGCCGTGCCCAGTATTTGTGCGCAGGGTCTGACATTTCAGGGGTCCCCTTCTCTGTCTCCTTTTAATGCCTTTGCATGAAGTCCAGAGAGTCCATCTGCCGCTGAAACTGCCATGTTTTTTTTTTTTCCCAAGCATCGCTTCTAGAATTATGCATAAACTCACATAGAATTAATTCCTGGGATTAAGTCTTGATTAAGATGTGTGTCACTTTGCTGTCTTAGAATTTATTAAGAGCCCTTCTTCAGGAGGTGGCAGATGGAATTTCGGCCCAATGTTTGCAGATGATAATTTCACCTCTTCTCCAGCCATTTGCATATGATTGCATCTGTCAAGCACAATTTCCTCTCCTTTAGGAGTGAGCTGTGGTCCAGATTTAAAAAAGAAATAAAGATTGATTCCCTACAGCGACTCCAGGAGATGTTCAAACAATATTAAGTGTGTCTGAAATAAAACATCCCTTTAGGATCATTCTAATGGCATAATTCACTCCTCAAGATGAAAATGATTCCTAAACAATTTACTACATTACAACAATAACATCCAGAACAGAATGTTATCCTCTTGATATCATGGAGCAATCCTGCTCCGGTGTGAATAGAGATTTACACTTGGAACACATTAACCATCAAAAGGTTTGTCTAATCAAGATCGTATTAACAACATTATGGGGCCCTAGGGCATAGCAGTGTTTGGGGCCATACCCAACTACATGACATAACGTCAGGCCGTGCTTAAAGCCACCCACAAATACATGACATCACACCAGACCGTGCCTCTAGCCACGCCCAACTACATGACATCACACGAGGCTGTGCCTCTAGCCCCACCCAACTACATGACATCACACCAGGCCGTGCCTTTAACCACATCCAATTATATGACATAATACTGAGTGATGCCTCTAGCCACCTTACATACATGATATCACACTGAGACGTGACTCCAGCCACGCCCAAATACATGACATCACACCAGGCCGTGCCTCTAGCCACCCTACATACAGATCACAAGGCCGACTCTAGCCACCACATACATGACATCACCCAGTCATGCCTCTAGCCACCCTACATACATGACATCCCACCAGGCCGTGCCTCTAGCCACCCGACATACATGACATCACACCAGACCGTGCCACTAGCCACCCTACATACATGACATCACACCAGGTCGTGCCACTAGCCACCCTACATACATGACATCACACCAGACCGTGCCACTAGCCACCCTACATACAGGACATCACACCCGATTGGGCCTCTAGCCACCCTACATACATGACATCACACCAGGTCGTGGCTCTAGCCACCCTACATACATGACATCACACCAGACCGTGCCACTAGCCACCCTACATACATGACATCACACCAGACCGTGCCACTAGCCACCCTACATACATGACATCACACCAGACCGTGCCACTAGCCACCCTACATACATGACATCACACCAGACCATGCCACTAGCCACCCTACATACATGACATCACACCAGACCGTGCCTCTAGCCACCCTACATACATGACATCACACCAGACCGTGCCTCTAGCCACCCTACATACATGACATCACACCAGATCATGCCTCTAGCCACCCTCCAAACATGACATCACACCAGAGCATGCCACTAGCCACCCTACATACATGACATCTCACCTTAACTTGCCTCTAGCCACCCTACATACATGACATCACACCAGACCGTGCCTCTAGCCACCCTACATACATGACATCACACCAGACCGTGCCTCTAGCCACCCTACATACATGACATCACACCAGACCGTGCCACTAGCCACCCTACATACATGACATCACACCAGGTCGTGCCACTAGCCACACCCAAATACATGACAACACAACAGTCCGTGCCAATAGCCACACCCAAATACATGACATCACACCAGACCGTGCCACCAGCCACACCCACAGACATGACATCACACCAGACCTTGCATCTAGCCACACCCAAATACATGACATAAGTCTGAGCCTTGCCTCTAGCCACCCTACATACATGACATCACACCAGACCATGCCTCTAGCCACTCTATATACATGACATCACACCAGGCCGTGCCTCTAGCCACCCTACATACATGACATCACACCAGACCGTGCCTCTAGCCACGCCCAAATATATGACATCACACCAGACCGTGCCTCTAGCCACACCCAAATACATGACATAAAACTGAACGATGCCTCTCCCCACTCTATATACCTGACATCACACCAGACCGTGCCTCTAGCCACCCTACATACAAGGCATCACACTGAGCCGTGCCTCTAGCCACACCCAACTACATGACATAACACCAGACCGTGCTTCAAGCCACACGCAATTACATTACATCACACCAGACTGTGACTCTAGCCACACCCAACTACATGACATAAGGCTGAGCCATGCCTCTAGCCACCCTACATACATGACATCACACCAGGCCGTGCCTCAAACCCTGCCGACATGCATGGCCCCATATGACATAATACCATTTTTTCCATTATTACCATTATGGATGCCACTGTCTAGCTTTCAGCACAAGCTTCTGTTAGATGTATACAGTAAGAAAAAAATCACAGTAGCTCCCACAAACTAGGGGTCCTGATTAAAATATAACCTTTCAAAAACACTCAATGACATATAGATGTATAGATATATCCATCATAGTTACGTATCCTTTCCGGGGCAACAAAATGCCAAACAGTGTATCACAAATCAGTCTGGGGTATCAGAATTACATATACAACCGTCCACACGGGTGTTGAAAGAAAATATGGCCACAATCAGCAGTAATTCATGGTTAAATGACTTTTCACAGGTCAAATCTCTGAAAACTAGATTAATTAAATCTAGACTTTCCTTACTAGTTACCCTAGAAATAATCCTTACGGATGGTGGAGTTATCGCCCCGACAGGGACGGCCATACAAAGACTCACCCTAGATACACACTAGTGTACCCTATCTTACAGGAATGTCATAATAGATCATTCTTAATATAGCCCTTAATGGGCAACAAATATTGGATCTTATTAACTCCCAGTCCCGAATTGTTTCTCCCTGAAATATATGCCAGGGTTCCTCGGGGACACAGAGTATTGGGTCCTAAACATATCCAACACGTATCCAACACACAGGTGTGTGTTTTTTTAGTTGCGTTTTGGTTGCGGGCAGGATCGCCCCCTTATAGTTTTTTTATAGGGTCCGCTGCGTTTTTGGCCCAAAAATTTGGGACATGACAATTCTTAGAACAGATCTAAAAGACGAAAGGGAAAAATCACATTTGAACTTTGGAAGGCGGGGTTTTACATTGAAACCCAATGAAAAATTTCACACTCCCAAAAGGTTAATTGCGGGGTTTGGGCCCGTTTGGGGGCCGATGGGACTGTTTCCAAGGGCCAGCATCTAAATTATCTTTATGTTACAGGTTGCGATCCTCTGCACCCAAAATCAAAACTGCAGGTGGGGTGTTAAATTAAAAGTTTTTGGATGCTTTTAAAAAAACCTGTGGGGAAAAAGGGCCCTTAGGGGTTAAAGAATTTAAATGGGGTTATTTCTTTGGGATCAGCTCATAGTTTCATTTTCCAGCCAACCATTCAAAAAAAAATTAAAATGGGGCCATGTTCCCCTCAACTTTTTTTTTTAAAATGGGCCGTTTTTTTCGGTCCGTAATTACGCGCCCGAAGGGTGCGAAATTTTGGGGGCCAAAAAAAACGGCCCAAATTCATTAGGTTTAATTAAACAAGTTTCTAAATGGGAAAAATTTAAATGGTTTCCTCCTCTCCCCCCCCGGCGGGGAAGAAAATTTTGGGCCCATTTTGGGAATTACTAGGGCTTTTAAAAGGCGCCGTTTGGCAATTAAAATTTCCTAGGGGCCCGGCAAAAAGTGGGGCCCCCTCCCTCAGTCCCCCGCTCGCCCCCCGCCCCCGGGTTTCACAGGGCCTTTTAAATTGCGGGGCGAAATTTACCCCCTTTGCAAAAACACCGGGGTAAAAATAGCCTTAAAAGGGGGTTCCGGGCTTTTTGGCTGCCTCCCCATTCATTTTAATGTAATTTCTGAATATAGCTGATTTTGACTTATTTCCCTTTTTACTTACTTTTCTTTATTTACCCAAATGAAGGGAAAAAGGAAAAAAGGCCCCCGGTTATCCGGCTTATTCATGCCGTTTTTTGTGGGAGGGGGATTTGCCCACTTTTGGGGTTTTTGGGAAATAAGGGGGGGGGCGGGGGGCGTGCTCCCCGGCCCCCCTTTAGACTTCCCTTTTTCCAGGGGCGCGTTTCCCGCCGGGATAATGTGCATGTCACTTTTCCCCCCGCGGCGGTTTCGCCGAATTGGAGGAGGTTCTTTTTTTCTCATGAGAACTTTTGGGGAATTCCCGGGAATTGGAGGGGACAGTTTTCCGCCGTTTCCCCAATTTGGGGCAGAAAGGGCAGAAAAAATATAATTTCCTAAAAATTTCCCGTCCCCCAAAAATAAGCATTTGGTGAACGGCCTTTTAAGGCGGGGTTTTTGGTCGGTCCGGGCCAGTTTTGGTGAGCCAACCTGAGGCACTGAAAAGTCCCCTTGGGGAACCCCCTTTGTTTTTTTCTGATGTGTTTAAAAATTTGCATCAAAACCCACAGGGTTTTTTACACCGATTTCTGCAGATTTAGAACATAAAGACCCTTTTAAAAATTAAAATTTTTGGTTTTTGAATTTTTTAATTTATGCTTTTTTTTCCTTTCCCATTTTTTTTTAAAGTTTTTTTTAAAATTTTTAAAAATTGGGGGGGGGGTTTTCGTTTTTTTTTTTTTTATGGGGTTTTTTTTTTTTGTTGAATTTTTCACCATCATAAAAAAGCAAAAACCCCAAAACCAAATAAAAAAAAAAAACTTTAAAACCCATTAGGTTTTTTTTGGGGGGAGGGGGAATGCCACCCAAAAAAAATACTACACCAACATGTGCTTTGAAAAAAAAGGCACCCAAAGATTTTAAAAAAAAAAAGGTTTTAGGAAACCGAATTTTTTTTTTTCTGCGTGGGATGATCATTTTTTTTTTTTTAACCAAAATAATTTTTAAATATTTGGGCTTTTATTTAGATTATTTTATTATAAGGCCCCCTTCACACTTAAATTTTGGGGGGGGATTTGTGGGGTAAAAAAAAAAAACCCTTTTTAAATCGGGCATGCATTTTTTTCCCAGGGTCTCTTGGTTTTTTTTTTTTTTTTTTTTTTTTTAAACAAAATATATTTTGGGTTTTTTTTTTTTTTACATGTTTTTCCCCCCCATCACAGTGTTTATGACCCTTTTAAAATTTTATTTTTTTTTATAAAAAAAAAAATGCCCGAAATAAAAACACAAAACTTTTCCAAACCCAGCAAAATGTTTGCTGCGGGAAAAAAAAAAACTTTGGGGGGGTCTAGGGGGGGAAAAACCCCCATTAAATGCCAAAAACAAAAAAAAGGGGTTTTAAAAAAAAGGTCAATGGGGTTTTAAAAAGCCCATGCCAAAAAAATTTTAAACCAAAAGTGAAAAAAGAAAAAACACCAGGGAAGGGGGAAAAACAGTTTTGGGCCCCCTCACCTACTATTTGGGGTTTCTAAAAATTAAAAGCAAAAACTTAGGTTTTAAGTCCCCCACACAAAATCTGATGGCATCTGGTCACTTCACGGATTTGCTGTCGGCCCCGTACATTCAATGTTCGGGGCCGACGGCAAATCCAAGCGGAATCCTGCGGAATATACATGTTGCATATTCCGGCAGATTTTAAACGCGATGGTAAAAAATCTGTGTTGTGTAGACTGCAGCACGGATTTTTCATTGCTGTCTATGCAGCACAGGGTAACGTCAGATTTTTGGAACTTCGAAATACTGAATCCACCGAAAATCTGATGGTATTCCTGTGCTGTGTAGACATAGCCCTAGGGTATGTTCACACGGTGTGTTGCGTCCATGTCAACATATGCTTTTAGGTACCTGTTTGGATCCGTTTGTCGGACCCTAAACGAACCCAAACACACATCTAAGGGTGTGTTCACACTGCGTCCTGTGTCTGGAACATACGCTTTTGTGATGCGTGTCTGGGTCCGTCTGAACAGACTCAGACATGCATCTAAGGCCTCGTTCACACGGCTTATTTGTCCGCGGATTGGCGCCGTACTCCGCGCCGGATTTGCGCTGCAGTACGGCACCAATCCGTCGCAGTAATTACGGTAATCCACCTATCTCATAGAGAACAGTGGATTCCGTCGCTCCTTCCCGCTCGGCGAATCCGCCGGGCGGGGAGAAAGTCACTTGCACGTTATCCAGGCGCAATACGCGCCGTGGATAATGCAAGTCTATGGGGCCCGCCCCCGCCCCGCCCCTTATTCACGGCGGATTTGTGAGCCGGATTGCGCTCACAAATCCGTCAGGAATAAGCCGTGTGAACACGGCCTAACAATGAGCAGTGAGTTTAACACTGCTGTCAATGTGCAACACGCAGCTGCGTTCACAAGAGTGATCGCCAATGTGTCTTTTGCATCTTTCCGATCTGTTCCTAGAATTTTCATGTCAATTCTTGGTCCGAAAGACGCAGCAGGAGCCCTATAATAAACTATAGGGTGCAATCCTGCTGCAGCCAAAACACATCCAAACATGCGTCTGCATGTTGGATCTGATCAACACAGCATTTTGGGATGCAATTTTTGTATCCAACACGGATCCAAAATCTTATCCCAAAACCCTGTGTGAACAGCTCTGTAGACCATCAGTCTAAAAATGCATCAAATTTATCAGGGTGGCTCATCCGGACTGAGTGCTGTCGCTCAGACAACGATTTTACAATCGTGTATAAGAAAGGAATAGGAGGCAGAGAGCTGCCTTGGGCCATTGCAAGCGCACACTTTCAACAGCGATAACAAAGGCATAATGTGGCGCCTACCTGTGCGCGCCGCAATAGCCACGTGAACATCCCCTAATGTGTCCAGCTTTTTTAGACCAGTTTAGTTTTTGTGGCTCACTGTTTACACCAGGATTTTGTTTCATTTTCAGCACAACGTGTCACAACGTGGCTACACCCAATGTCCTGTCCAGCAGTGTGCAGAAACTTTAAAGGGGTTGTCTCACTACAAGGATTGCTTTTTATGTTAACAATTCTGCAAAAACAAGTCACTTTGCAATATGTGTCCATTAAGGCTAGGTTCACACGGCTTAACTGCGGGGCGTAATTTCGTCCCGCAATTACGCCGTGTGGACGGGGGCGGGGCGGGCGGGGGGGAGTGAGCAGGGGGCCGGCACTTCGCCGGCCCATAGACAATCACTGCTAGCGGCGCGTATACGCCGCTAGAAAGTGACATGTCAATTATCTCCCCCCGGCGGATTTCGCGGGCGGGGAGAGGAGACGTAATCCGTAGTTCTCTATGAGAACTGTGAATTACCGTAATGAATGGGCCGTTTTCGGCCCGTAATTGGCACACTTCGGCGCGTGATTACGGACCGAAATACGGCCCATTTTAAGCCGTGTGAACATGGCCTAACAGTGTCCTACCTATTCTAAGATATCCCCTCTGGTATGGGCTGCATCAGCTCCCCAGGTCGCTATAGCTACAGACCTGCTTGATCTCTCCTGATAGACTGCCGGCACTGGTTGCTATAGCTACAGACCTGGCTTCTAATGCAGCCTAGTGGAAGCCAGTAAACACACCCCTGAATTCAAAATGAAACCAAGAAAACAGGACTGAGGTGAGATGAATCGATGTAGTGAGACAACCCCTTTAATGAATAAGGGCCAATATATAGTGAATTTTACATTTCACTGCCTGCAGCAGTTTATACACAAGAAAGTGCATGTAAAAACGTACCTAAACCACTGCTAAGAGCACAACGTGTACAAGCACCCTGAGGTGGCATTCACACAGTATCTTTTTAAGTGTATTTTGCTGCAGGACTTGTAAGAGTATGTTCCCAAAGCATATGCTGGCACGTATTTTGCGCCGAGATATATAGCGAAATATGTCCAAAGCAATATTCTAAACACTTCCCATAGACTGCAATGTAAAATACGTGGTGTCATTCACACGATGCATTTTTTATTCTCGTATTTTTTTTGCAGCACCTGAAAAGAATTGACGTGTGAATTATTTCAGGTGTGCTCAAGCCGTGAAATAATAAAGTATAGAAGGCAGAAATCTGCCTCGGGCACTATGTGTTGTTTTGGCATATTTTTTGTTTTGTGTTGTTTTGGCATATTATGTACACAGAACAGATATGCCGTGTAGATATACAGCTAAGCTAAAACAGGAATGAAACCTGCCGACACAAAGTATATGGAGAGACTTGTACGTCTTCTCAGTTTTGATCCATTCTTGGTCTTAGCTTACAAATATATATAGATGTATGAACAGTCTTAGGGTATGTTCACATGGCTTATTTTGGGTAGCATTTCGCCACATATTTCACTGCGTACTGCGCTTAATACGTGGGGAAAAGCACCCCATAATTATGGTAATCCATAGCTCTCATGGAGAACTTTTTTGCAAAATTTTTGAATGTTCAGTTGTAGGTTTGCTGGTGTTTTTTCAAGGTTTTTTTTTTGTCTTTGACAAAAGTGGTCAGTAGATAAATATAAAATGCATTACAGATGTTGCTTTATTCTTTGCAGCATTTTTGAGTCTGTTGGAATTTTTTGTTAGAATACTGTAAAGTGTAATATTTTCCCCCCCATACACCTCCATTGTTTTTTTCCTGCCATCCAAAAATCGCATGCACGCGTGTTGCATTTTTTTATACGTTTCTATACTGTCTTTAAACACTGCAAATCAAGTGATGGCTCCCATGATTTGTGATGGGGCCAGAAAAAATACATAAAAGAAACATAAATATATGCAAAAAAAATGGTACAAAAACTGCATGAAAAAGAAATGTATGAAGCATATAGAAAAGAATCCAGTATTTGAAACTTCTGGATTTTTTTGCCAAAAAACCCATGCAAAATGTTAGTGTTTAACAGAGGCTATAAACCCATCTTCATCAAACGCTTCAAGCACTGATGATGGATTGAAACATATGCACTGCAAGTGTCCCCTGCACAAGCTCCATGCTGCCCACTCCAAGTGCACTGTCGTTTCAGCTTTTGGAGATATTACCACAAAAACACATGAAGAATAAATCTGGTGAGAACGACCTCCTGAACACTCTTCTCTTCTCTTCTACGAACAGCAACCATGGGAATAGAGTGAAAAGCTGTGCTCCTCAATCAGCAGAACTCAGTGTCCAGGCTGCTGCACACCACATTCAGACTATCAGGATGATCGCACTGCAGCACAAACCCAGGAAATTGAAACAAAAGGGACAATATATATTTTTTTTTTTTACTTTATCTTGGATTTACTTTTCGGCTCAAAAAAACCTCATGAAAACTTGCATAAAAAAACGCAAGTTTTAGATTCCAACCTTTGGCCCCTTTTTTACCACAGCATTTTGCTTTTTTTTAAATTTTTTTCGGGGGGTTACAAGCATTTAGGGGGGACATGAATGAAAGAGGTCTAGGTGTAAGGGTATGTTCACACGGCATTTTTTGAGTCTGGTCACATAGTTTTTTAGCCCCGGGTTTTGGATGCTTTCTGTCGGGCCCTAAAGGGCCCCCAAACACGGATTTTTAATTGCTTTTAATATGAAACCACGCACATGTTACAGAGTGTCCCCGATCGTCTAAAGCATATTGTCAGTCAATTCTTGACCCAAAGCGACAGGACCCTTTTTAAAAACATAGGGGCAACCCGTGCACCCCAAACACGCTGCTGAAATGTGGGAACCAATTTGCCCCGGGTTTTTGGATGCGTTTTTTTCAGATCCAAAAAAAAGACCCCAAAATCGGACCCAAAAATCCATGTAACATCCCCTGGGATGTTTTTGTGTTGCCCATAGCAACCAATTAAACCCCCTTTCATTTTTTTAGAGCACTTTGAAATGAAAGGGGAGCTTGTTGGGGCCAACGAAAAAAGCCTTTAGCCCTAACATTTTTTCATAATGACCACTAGGTTCTTTTTTTTTGTTATTTTATAAAAATTTATTTCCAGAAAAAAAAAGTGCTTGAATAACCGCAGAACATGCCGCCACCTGAAAACAACACCGTGACCCAAAAGTCACACCACAAACCAAAAGCTTTGCAAGCAGTGTTTTATGTACATCCCTATAGGCTTTATATTAACATCCAGCCACAGTGGTTTTGACTTAAAATGCCATAAAAAAAACTCCACAAAAATTCTAATAAAAAATGAAAAAAACACACAGACATTATGAAATTTGCCTTTGATAAATTGGCATTTCCAAAAGCCGGCCCGCTGAAAATCCATTCAGTGTAAACCAGAGGCGTAACTTGAAGCTTCTGGGCCCAGGTGCAAACAGTAAAATGGGGCCCTCATTTCCAAGTGCCATTTCAATGATGTGGCAGAAGGGGGTTTGGGGCCCCCCCAAGCTGCAGGGGCCCCGGTAGCGACTGCTCCTCTGCACCCCTGTGCTACGCCCTGGTGTAAACTATGAAGGATTTTTATTAAAGTTTGGGGGGTTTCTTTTTTAGCCGGGGTTTTTACAAGCACACCCTCTGAAAAAATTTGACCAAGAAACCATGCCATTTGCGTGCTCTTAACTCCGAAGACCGCCCCCACTTTTTACGTCGGCTGGTGGGGTCTTGTCTGCAGCGACGTTTTTTGCCCTTCTGCAGACAAGGGGGTTTTCGGCGCCCAGCTGCGCTGGGACGCGGCTGTACTACCCAGCCTGATCCCAGAGCAACTCCTAGGCATCGGGGGGCAGCGGAAAAAATTTTCCGCAACCGGGGCTTAAAACCCTTTTTAAGCCGGGTTCATCACCGCAGCGCAACAAAGGGGGTTTCCCTGCTTGTCTGGTGTCGGAACAACCGGGACCCACAGAGCCCCGGGGGACCGCAATCGCCCTGGAGACCTAAGTGGCCCCCAAACGTCTGTGTATGAAAAGCCAGTGACCGGACGAATTTATGTGTCCTGATCCTGCCTGTGTAAGGACTGACAAATTATAATTATTAGTATAATTTGAATTTGCTAATACATTAAAAATGTAAAAAAAAAATGCAAAAAGTTCTCCCTTCAGGGGATTTAAAAAAAAAAAAATAAAAAAAAAAAAAAACAGAAAAAGTGAAAAAAAAAAATGAAAAAAAAAAAAAAAAAATAATAAAAAAATAAAAATTTAAAAAAAAAATAATTGGCATAATTACACACACAAAAAAAAAAAAGCATTTTTTGGTATCCCAAAGACCCCTAATAACCTGTAAATTAAACTAAAAAAGTTATTAAATGTGTGGGTAAAAAAAAAAAAAACAAAAAAAAAATTCAAAAAATTTTAAAAAAATAAAAAATTTTTTTTAAAGTGAAATTTAAAAAATTCCCCCTAAAAATACAACTTGTCTGGAATAAAACAGGCTCATCCAACTGCGTCATTGAAAAAATAAAAAAGTTAAACTGCTGAAACGCAAGGAGGCAAAAACTAAAAAAAATGTTCTGGTCATTAACTACTTTTCAGGCGTTCGGCTTAAGGGGTTAAAGGAGTATTCCCCCTTTGTTGACTAGCTGTAATCATGTAGGCAAAGGTAAATAAAGAGTATTACCAAATACATTGCTGCTCTGATTTTACTTCTCTTCAGAATAAGAAGCAAATCTTATTTCCTGATTTTGCTTACTTACTGACAAGCTTTAACCCTTTGGAGCTCGGTAGCCTTGTGCACTACAGTTAACAAACCTCCTCATGCAACAAAAATAGGATCAGCTAGGAACAGTAGAGCTGGTCTACCACTCACTGCTGTAGAACCACCCACAGCCTGAACAGGAAGTGAGAGCCTGAAGCTCTGTAAAACAGCATGGTGAGAACACCCCTTACCTTAACTTATCCCAGTGAAAGTGAGACACATCTGAAGGGAGGAACGATCCAAAATCCATTTATATTGATGTGCAAATCTAATCATCAGCAACACATTCAGTGAAGTTGATTATTACTAAATGAAGATTTAACGGTTATTAATTTCAAGAGTTCACACTACTTTCTCCCTGCACTGTGGGTGTCTACTTGTGGAGTTTTACTTGTGCTTTTGTGCAATTGATCTGGCTTGATTGATATTAATCTGCTTCTGTTTTCTGGACCCAAAAATGTAACATTTCCTTTTTTTTTTTATTCAGAAAAAAACAGATCCTGACTGAGCTGATACAAAATCTAAAGTAAAACATTTCTTGTGTTAGTTGCATTCAACAGCAATGAATGGATCAAAAAGATCTTTTAGGTTTTCTAAAAAAAAAAAAACCTACGTAAAAGGAATCATAACAACAAATATGAGTGTGAATCCGGCTGCGATCACATCCACTGCTGCCATATCCTTCTCTAGTATAACTATTTTTCATACTACTGATAATCCTTTCTCTACATCAGCAAAAAAGATCCTGTTGGAACTCCTAGACAGTAGTAGTAAAGAATAAAGGAGCCTCCTAAATTTAATTTTCAAGATAGAACTTTTATTAATACCAATTAAATCTAAAATATTCAAATACAAAATAGATATTTGTGGAGTATGATTGATACATAGGAAAGAAAATTCCATAGGATTATCAGTAGTGGTTAAGAATTAAGGAGCGTGCTAAATTAAATAGTAAGAAATTACATATTTTGTGCTGGAATATTTTAGATTTTAATTTGTATTAATAAAATTTATATCTTATTATTTCATTTAGGACACTATGGAATTTTCTGTCCTATGTATCAATCATACTCCACAAATCATACTTAAAGGGGTTGTCTCGCTACAATGATTGGGTTTTAATTAAAAGATCTTTAAAAAAACAAGCAGCTTTGCAAATATATGTTCATTCCCAAATGTTCCTACTGATTTTGAGTTATCCCTGGTTGGTAGGATGCTCAGCTCTTCAAAATCACTTTTAGGCAGCTCGACCTGTTGATTTTTCTCTCATGGCTGTCAGTGCTGGTGACTCATCAGCTTCTGAATACAGGTCAGAGCACGAGCCCTCCTGCACGTATGCTTCTGTAGGGAAGGGGAGAGGGAGGGCTCTGGCTTCTGTTGTCTGTGTGGATTAACCTGTGTGTGCCTGCTCCCTCCTGCTCTCTACACAGATTGAGGAGAGCAGGGGTTTGAGGCTGATCTGTGGTCAGTAGGGTTGTGACAGCAGTGAAGTGTGTTACTATAATCATGAGGGGTGTCTATGGAGCTTTGACTATACTAATAAAAACAGATCATGTGAACGGTTCTTATCCCCCCCTGCTCTGCTGTATTGCACATGGGGGTTTTATAGTAACTCACTTCACAGTTGCCCTGTGTCTGTTCTGATGGGACGACAGCACAGAACAGGGTTTGTTTGTTGTTGCTTGAGAAGTCCGTGTATACTAAGCAGGGGGTATAGGAACACTTACATTCCCCCCCCCCCTGCTTTTGCTTTTTAGCATACACAGCTTCACAGAGACCTCTCCACAACTCATAGATCAAGCCCTCCTGTCTCCTGACTCTGTGGGAAGGAGCAGCAAGAGCTCGGTACAGCAGCACAGTGCAGCTGATCCAGCGTGGCAGCAGACCTAGGCAGGCACACACAGGGTTAACCCTGGGCAGCAAACCCCTCCCCTCTCCCTGCTGTATAGAAGTTACTGCAGTTGGAGGAGGAGAGCTGTCTGTGTGCTGAAGAGATGGTGGAAGGGGGAGGAGAAGAGGCAGACAAGAAGCACGCCCCTGAATTCAAAAATCCTTTACTGCCAGACACATTGAAGTAGGCTGAAAACCTATAGTGAGACAACTCCTTTAAATTCCCTGTTTGTTGTGCAGGTTATGTCCCATTCCACTAGATCGATGTCCTATCTCTGTCAACATTGATGACAAGTTGCTTATCACTGGATTTCTCTGCATGTTCACCACAGTTGGCTCATATTAGAAGCTTCTTATGGCTTCTTAAGGGAACTCACACCCACTTAATTCCTATGACAACGTGTTTTCACATAGCATTTTTACAAAATAAAATTCTGCATTTTTTGCAGCATTTTTACCAGTGTTTACTGTAGGTCAATAGGGATTTACAGTATCTCACAAAAGTGAGTATGCCCCTCACATTTCTGGAAATATTGTATCCTTTCTTTTCATGGGACAACACTGGACATCTGACACTTTTATACAATGTAAAGTAGTCAGTGTTCAGCTTATATAACAATGTAAATTTGGTGTGCCCTCAAAATAACTCAACACACAGACATCAATGGCTAATCCACTGGCAACAAAAGTGAGTGCATCCCTAAGTGACAACAAAAGTGAGTAAACCCCTAAGTGAAAATGGACAAATTGTGCCCAAAAAGTCAATATTTTGTGTGGCCGCCATTATTTTCCAGCACTAGCTTAACTCTCCTGGGCATGGAGGTCACTAGAGCTTCACAGGTTGCAGCCACTAGAATCCTCTTTCACTCCTCCATGACTACATTACTGAGCTGCTGGATGTTACAGACCATGTGCTCATCTAACTTCTGTTATAGAAAGACCCACAGATGATAAAAAGGGTTTAGTTCTGATGACATGCTTGGCCAGTCCAGCTACTTTACCCTTTTTTTCTTTAGAAAGGCAGTGGTTGTCTTGGAGGTGTTTAGTATCCTTATCATGTTGGAATACTAAGACTGCAGTCCTGTTTCTGAAGGGAGGTGTGCATGCTCTGCCTCCGTATGTCACAGTACATCTGGCATTCATGGTTCTTTCAATGAACTGTAGCTCCCCACAGTCAAGAGCACTCATGTAGCTCCAAACCATGACACTCCCACCACAATGCTTGACTGTAGGCAGGATACACTTCTACCCCTCCCTTGGTGCCCTCACACACACTTGACACCATCTGAACCAAATAAGTTTCTCCTGGTCTCATCAGACCACAGGGCATGGTTCCAGTAATCCATGTTCTTAGCCTGCTTTGTTTCTTGTGCATAATCTTTAGAAGAGGCTTCCTTCTGGGACAACAGTAATGCAGATCAATTTGATGCCTTGTGTGGCATATAGTCCTGAGCACTGACAGGCTGACCCTCCACCACTTTAACCTCTGCAGCAATGCTGGCAGCACTCATACATCTATTTTGAAAAGACAATCTTCTTTAGTCAACCATGGCGAGGTCTGTT
>JAODAL010047680.1:0-29686 GCA_025379985.1 Phyllomedusa bahiana | reverse complement strand
AAAAAAATTTTTTTTTTTTGGGGCCTTTAAAAAGGGGGGGAAAAAAAAACCCCCAAAAAAAAGGGGAAAAAAATTTTTTTTTTCCCAAAAATTTAGGGGTGTTTAAAAATTTTTTTTTTTAAAAAATTTTTTGGGCCGGGCCCCCCAAAAAAAAAAAAAAAAAAAAAACCCCTTTTAAAAATTTTTTAAAAAAAAAAATTTTTTTAAAAAAAAATTTTTAAAAAAGGGGAAAAAAAAATTTTTAAAAATTTTCCCCGGGAAAAATTTTTTTTTTTTTTAAAAAAAAATTTGGGGCCCCCCAAAAACCCCCCTTTTTAAAAAATTTTTTTCCCAAAAAAAAAAAAAAAAAAAACCCCCCAAAAAAAAAAAAAAAAGGGGTTTTTTTTAAAAAAAACCCCTTTTTTGGGGGGGCCCAAAAAATTGTTTTAAATTTTTGGGGGGGTTTTTCCCCCGGGGGGCCCCCCCCAAAAAAACCCCAAATTTGAAAAAAAAAAAAAAGGGGGTTTTTTCCCCAAAAAAAAGGGGGTTTTAAAAACCTAAAAAATTAAATTTTTAAAGGGGGAAAAAAAGGGGGGGGGGGAAAAAAAAAATTTTTTTTTTAAAAAAAATTTTTTTAAAAAAATTTCCCCGGGAAAAAAAAAAAAAAAAAAAAAAAAGGGTTTTTAAAAAACCGGGAAAACCAAAAAAAAATTTCCGGAAAAAAAAATTTTTTTTTTTGGGGGGGTTTTTCCCAAAAACCCCCCCGGGGAAAAAAAAATTTGTTTTTTTTAAAAAAAATTTTTTTTCCCGGGGGCCCCCGGGGCCCCCCCCCCTTTAAATTTTAAAACCCGGAAAAAAAAGGAAAAAAAAAAAAACCCCCAAAATTTGGGGGATAAAAAAAAAAGGGTTTTAAAAAAAAATTTTTTTTTAAAAAAAAAACCCTTTAAAAAAAGGGGTTAAAAAGGGGGGGGGAAAAAACCCCCCCTTTAAAAAAAAAAAAAAGGGGGAAAAAAAAAAAAAAAAAAAAAATTTTTTTTTCCCCCTAAAAAAATTTCCCCTTTTTAAAAAAAAAGGGGTTTTTAAAAAATTTTTTAAAAATTTAAAAGGGGGGGGGGGGTTTTTGGGGGGGTTTTTAAAAAAAATTTCCTTTTTTAAAAAAAAAAAAAATTTTTTAAAAAAATTTTTTTCCCCTTTTTAAATTTTTAAAGGGGGGCCCAAAAAATTTTTCCCCAAAAAAAAACCCCTTTAAAAAAAAAAAAAATTTTTTTTTCCCCCCCCCCAAAAAATTTTTTTTAAAAAAAAAAAAAAAAGGGGGGGCCCCAAAAAAGGAAAAAAAAAAAAAAAAAAATTTTTTTTTTTTTTTTTTAAATAAAAAAAAGGGGCAAAAAAAAAAAAATTAAAAAAAATTTTTTTTAAAAAAAAAAATTTTAAAAAAATTTTTTAAAAAAATTTTTAAATTTTTTTGAAAAAACAAAAAAAAAAAAAAAAAAATTTTAAAAAAAAAAAAATATAAATAAAAAAAAAAAAAAATATAAAAAAAATTTTTTCCCCGGGGGGGGGGGAAAAAAAAATTTTTTTAAATTTAAGTAAAAAGGGGGGGTTTTAAAAAATTTTTTTAAAAAAAAAAAAAACCCCCCAAAAAAAAAAAAAAAAAAGGGGGGGAAAAAAAATTTTTAAAAAAATTTTTTAAAAAATTTTTTTTTTTTAAAAAAACCTCCCCCGGGGGGAAAAAAAACCCCCGGGGGGGGAAAAAAAAAAAACCCCCCAAAAAAAATTTTTAAAAAAAAAGGAAAAAAAAGGGAAAAAAAATTTCCAAAAAACCAAAAAATTTTTAAAAAAAAAAAAATTTTTATATTTTAAAAAACCCCCCGGGCCTGAAAAAAACCACTCTCCTTTAAAGACCCCCTTTTTTTTTTTCCCCGCCCGCCCCCGGCCTCCTCCCGGCCCCCCCCGCGGGGTGTTTTCAGCGGAAATGCTCCTTTTTTAAAATTTACTGCCTTTAAATAAATAAAATTTTGCAAATCTCTAATCTACCTAAGTTTTAAAGTTCACAGCTAAAAAACAAAGTTTTGGGTTGTGAAAAATAGAACAGTTTTTTTGAGCTGTTTTACAGAGAAAGGAGCACACCGGGCCAACCCATTATTCAAGACACAAACTGGGTGCTGAACCGGAAAGGGCCCGTTTAAAGTAAAACGGGTCATGTGTTTTTCCCGCCAAAGCAACCATACACTCCCAGTATTTCGTCGCACACCCAAATCCCCTGCTCTATTCTCTAAAAACTTTAAATTTTCCCGGGCCCCCCAAAATGACAGGAAAAGGCCGTTTTTAATAGATTTTAAAAAGATTTTAACCCTTTTAAATTATAAAACCAACAAAAAACCGTGCCGATTTCAATTTGTCGATAAAAACCCCGCAAAAACAAACCCCTACCAATGCCTTTGCCCTCAGATTAGATTAACCCTGATGACCCTCACCAAAAATTTTAGAAATTTTTGTCCCGGATTTTTCGGGCTTTCCCCCTTAGTACTATTTCCGGGTGCTGGCCCCCCCCTGATGCCCACCCTCTGGTGCCAGCTGCTCCATCTGCCACCCCCCATCTTTGCCCGGAACTGATATTGCCTCCCACCCACACTTTGTCCTTTGCCCAAACTTGGCCTACTCATCTGCTGCCCCCTTTAATTGTGTCATTGTGGGCCCCTCTGTGGTATGATGTTTTCTGCCCCCTTCCAATCGGGCCCTTGTGCCCTTTGGCCAAATGATTTTTGCTGCCAAATTATCAAATTGTCATTTTGCCCCCCTCGGGGGGCCCTTTTGATGTTTTCGCAAATTTCCCCACTCTGGTTTATTGTGAAAACCCCTTTTGGGGCCCAATTTTTTGCAGTCACCTCCTCAATCTGTCATTTTGGGCCCTCTGTGGCCACTCATGGTTTCTGGGCCAAACCCCCTAATCTGTCATTGGGGCCATTTTTTTGGCCCAAAGGGTTTTTGCTGCCCCAAAATACTGTTTGGAAATTGGGGGGCCCCTCTATGGCCATGATGTTGTTCCCCTTCTAACCTTTCATTGGCACTCTGTGGTCTAGTGATGTTGTGCCCCCCCTCTTCATCTTTTGGGGCTATGCCACTCTGTGGCCTAATCAAGGGTGCTGCCCAAATAACCCCTGTCTCACTCAAAAAACCCAGTGGTTTCCTTTGCTGTTTTTCCCCCCTCCACCACTCAAACATTGCCCCTTTTTTTCGGGTTTTTTCCCCCCTTTTAATCTTCAGAAGGAAAAAAAGGATCAGAAATTTTTGATGATTGGGGGGCCCAAGTTCAGGGTGGAAAAGAACACAGAAAAATACAAATATCCCATTTACTGGTCATCTCTGTTTTTGGATAAATCCTTTTTTGTTTTTGGGTTTATCAATGCCCGCGGATTATTGGGCCGATTGGAAAATGGGGAAAAATGACGGATGAAAAGAAGGGGGGAAAAATGACAGTGGGCGTCAAACCCCAAAAATTTCTTGGGCCCCACCCCCTTAAAATCTTTCGGGGGGGGGGGGGGTACATGTATCAAACGTTTAACCCCAAACAGGTTCTGTCATAATCTTTGGAATCACATATTTTGTGTAAAAAGGAGTTTTGCTCTTTGATGCTATAGTAGGGATCTTGGCCTCACTCGGTTTTTTTTTTCCCGCTGGCACTGACATTACCCCTTTTCAGGCGTGTTCCCACTTTAGTTTTTTGGTCAGTTTAGGGGCCCCCGTTTAAATGGCCCCAGAAAGTTTAAGTGTGAAGGATTCTTTAAAAGGGCAGCTGTCATCTGTGTGCATTTCTAAAACACAGATTGTTTTGAAAAAACCAAACCCCGCTCCCATGCCCTATTTTAGTATGGCACCAAATTTTTACAAAACCCTACACCCTCGGCCCGCCAGGAAATTTGTGTTTTTATTGCGATAAAAGATGCCAAAAGAATTTGGGTCCCATACAAATTTTTGCGGAAAATTTGGCTAACCTATTGAATTAAATTTTGAGAAATTCGCCCATCTCTACCTCCAAAACCCCTTTTGGGGGGGGGGGGCTTTTACATATTGGGGGCCAAAACCTTTTTAAAAGAAAACACCACAATGAGTGAAAAAATTTAAATCTTTAACCCCAGATAGCAATTTACCGAGAATGAAATGGATGGAATTGAATGTGTGAGGGGAGGAAATTTCACACACGGATTTGACACAAATTTCTTTTTCCCCTTAAGGGGAAAAAAAAGATAAATTTCCACCATTTTTAATTTCCCAAAAAAAAAAAAATGCTGGTTTGGAAAAAGGTGGGCTATATGACACACACCTGTGTAATTTTAAAAGGGAAATTTTTCCCCAGTAACAAAAAAATCAGGAAAAAAAATTTTTTTTACAAGGGAAAAATTGGCAGCTACAGAGAGATGTGTGTGCATAAGAGACACAGTGACAAGTGGCTGAATGTAAAATGCCTGGCCTATTTATAGGGCTGTGATGTCACAGAAGCGGGCTTGCTGTTGATTGGCTGCATGTCTGCACATATCATTGAGCATGTTCCTTTCTTCCTCCCATAGTTCTTTGCCCCACGTCACGCCATGTGCTCGCGGCCATTTTAGATTCCTTACCAAGAATCGCCCTGAACTTCGGCTTCGTTTAGAATCAAATATTTCCTGAAATTCTAAACGAATGTCATGTCTAGTAAATTCGCACACAGCAATACCAAGTATGTAGACTTTATACTTTATCTATTTTTATCTTTATAATATTTTATTTATTTTTGATCTTTGTTGAGGCGATTGCCGTTTGTAAAGAGGAAAAGGGCGGTGTATGTGGTTTTATTTTTTGTGTTTTACTTTTTTTTTCATTGTTTTGTACTTTTTAACATTTTTTTATTTGTACTATAGAGGAATTATAACAGTGATCTGCCTGGGAAGCCGTCGTCAACTGCGATTATATCACGGCAGCACCAATGGAAGACAAAGGGAGCTTTCTTCCTCCGTCTTTGCCTTAGTTGCTGTGATCGCGATAGATCGCAGCAGCTCAGGGTTTAATCGCCAGGGTGATGCAGCATGTGGCCATCTGGAGTATACAGCTGGTCCCATGTTGCAATCGTGCAAGTTTCGCTTGTGAGCTTGCACGATCTCCATGATGTACCCAAACGTCAATTTGTGGGAAGTTACTTCCTGCTATGACGTTTGGGTACGTTAAATGTCGGGAAGGGGTTAATAGAGCACTGGTCATTTTGACACCAAAAATTAACATGTTTTGCGCATTTATTCCACAGTTTAAGTTATGTTAGTTTGGTTTGTTTTAGGTGAAATTTCATTCTGTATCCAAAAATCGTGGAAACCAATCACTCATGTGATCTCTAGTTCTATGGCCAATAAAATACAAACACCTTAAAATACATCATGGGAACCTGTGGATTGTGGACTCCATCCTGAAATCTGTTACTGTGTTTGGAGAAAACTATAGAGAGCTGTAACCATAGTACACACGACCAATGACTCGTTTTCTCTTTTATAAAGAAATGTTCTAGTACAGTATAATGTTCAAATTAATTCTTTTATTTGTAAAAAATAATGTTCTTAGATATTTTCTTCTAAAGTTAAAAAAAAATGACACTACAATTATATGTAAGTAAGTTTATCAGTATTATAAATAAGATCCCAAATTTACTATTTTAATGATGTTTTGTTAATTGTTTTTTGCATTTTACATTCAGTTCTGGTCTCAGGAGAATAATGTAACATTTGGGAATGAAGATACAGCCCAGAAGTCCAGCACTGAAAGCCTCAATAGAGAAGACCTCCACAGCCACCATGTATTTTCCTTTGGTTCTGAGATAGGTGGGGATGAAGGAGATCCACACACTGCAGAAGACCAACATGCTGAAGGTGATGTATTGAGCCTCATTGAAGGTGTCTGGGAGATTCCTGGCTAAAAATGTTAAAACAAAGCTCAAGACAGCCAGAAATCCCATGTAGCCAATGACCATGTAGAAAGCAATGAGAGATCCTTCATCACATTGTAAGATTATTTTTCCAATCTCTATCTCAGTGTTATAGTCAGGGAATGGTGGAGAGAGAGATAACCAGAAGGCACAGATCACAACCTCAATGGAAGAACTGATAATCAGAACCAAGGCGGAAAAATGTCTCCCAAGCCACCTCCTCAGTGTCCTGTCAGGTTTGGTGGCTCTAAAAGCCAAGATCACTGTGAGTGTTTTGGCCAAAACTGAAGAAACAGCAACTGTAAAAATGTTCCCAAAAGCCATTTGTCAGAGGAGACAGGACGGTCTTTCACTCCAGTTGCTCAAAAAACGGGTTTGTTTTGTAAAGAGAACAATATAGTGCAGCAGCAGCAGATAGATGCTTGTGACAGGAGACACAGTGAGAAGTGTGAGAATTTAACATGGCGTCCGTATTTATAGGGCTGTGACATCACAGAAGCCCGCTGGTTTCTGATTGGCTTCATGTCTGCACATGTCATTGAGGGTGTTCCTTTCTTCCTCCCAGAGTTCTCTACCCCATGTCACGCCATGTGCTCGCGGCCATTTTAGAAAAAAAGACGATTTGTTCCCGTGAATCACCATGAACTTCGCCTTTGTGCAGAATCAAAGTTTTCCTGAAATTCTAAATGAATTCCACTTTGTTAGAATCCATTCGCACATCTCTAATTATAACTGATTGAATTCAACAAGAACCACTGGAAAAACTGTGCAAATCAGGACAGAAGCAAATAGCAATTTCCAGGGGCGTAACTAGAGAAGCCTGGGCCCCATAGCAAACTTTTAGATGGGGCCCCCCCCCACTCACCAGCCTCCACGACCACGAACATTTACCAGAACATGCAGTTCGATAATGTAGATAATACAAGGAGCAAATACCTCACCATACTTCTCACTATTATACTGCTACCAAACTATACCAAAACCAACATTACCAATAACACTGCTACATATGGACCTGATTATACCGCAAGAACATGACCACAAATTACCACCACATAGTGACTGAATAATACCCTACAGTATTACTGATCAGCATACAAAAGACCAATAGTACCACCATATAGTGACCATATAGTGGTATATTCTAGTGTACACAGGCTCTGCAGACTGTATATAACCACCATATAGTGACCATGTAGTGGTAGATAACAGTGTACACAGACTCTGCAGACATATAAATTATTACAGTGCAGTTACGTCTTGTTACTCACAGGTGACGTTTCTGATAAGTTGTTGACTTTCCCTTTTGTTCTGCATTCGGTCCAGACCACCATGATGACGTCTCCCGACCACTTGTCCCTGCAGATTAAGACACAAATATCTTAGAAGCCTCACTTTTCCAGCACCTCCCTCCCTGCCCCCTGGCTATATGGGGTCCATTTAGGCAGGCAGGGTTTACATAGGCTATATGAGGCCCCAGATAGGCCAGGTTTAGGTAGGCAATAGGGTCCCCACATAGGCAGGGTTTAGGAAACTATAGGGCCCCATAATGGCAGTCAAGCAGGGTTTAGGTATAGGGCCCCATATAGACAGGCAGGCAGGGTATAGGGGCCATATAGGTAGGAAGGTAGGGTTTAGGTAGCTGTAGGGCCATATATGTAGGCAGGCAGGCCTTAGGGTAGGCTATAGGGGGCCCACACAGGCAGGCAGGGCATAAAGCAAGCTATAGGGACTATATATAGGCAGGCAGGGCTTTGGGGAGGCTATAGGGGCTACATATAGGCAGGGCTTTGGGGGGACTATATACAGGCAGGCAGGTAGGGGCTATATACAGGCAGGCAGGTAGGGCTACAAACAGGCAGGCAGGTAGATAGGGCTGTATACAGACAGGCAGGTAGGGCTATATACAGGCAGGCAGGTAGGTAGGGGCTATATACAAGCAGGCAGGCAGGTAGGGCTCTATACAGGCAGGCAGGTAGGTAGGGGCTATATACAGGCAGGCAGGGGCTATATACAGGCAGGCAGGTAGGTAGGTAGGGGCTATATACAGGCAGGCAGGTAGGTAGGGGCTATATACAGGCAGGTAGGTAGGTAGGGCTATATACAGGCAGGCAGGTAGGTAGGGCTATATACAGGCAGGCAGGTAGGGGCTATATACATACAGGCAGGCAGGTAGGTAGGGCTATATACAGGCAGTCAGGTAGGTAGGGACTATATACAGGCAGGTAGGTAGAGTCTATATACAGGCAGGCAGGTAGGTAGGGACTATATACAGGCAGGCAGGTAGGTAGGGCTATGTACAGGCAGGAAGGTAGGTAGGGGCTATATACAGGCAGGCAGGTAGGGCTTTATACAAGCAGGCAGGTAGGTAGGGGCTATATAGCGGCAGGTAGGAAGGTAGGGGCTATATACAGGAGGTTAGGGCTAGGCAGGTTAGGTAGGGGCATAGTAATACAGGCAGGCAGTAGGTAGGTAGGGGCATGAGCTATATACAGGCAGACAGGTAGGTAGGTAGTGGGGCTATATACAGGCAGGCAGGTAGGTAGGGGCTATATACAGGCAGGTAGGTAGGTAGGGGTTATATACAGGCAGGCAGGTAGGTAGGGCTATATACAGGCAGGCAGGTAGGAGCTATATTACAACATAGAGGCCAGGCAGGTGTAGGTAGGGCTAAATATAGAGGCAGGGAAGGTAGATAGGCTATATAAGCAGGCTAGGAGGTAGGTAGGGACTATATATAAGGCAAAAGGGATGGTAAGGTAGGTAGGACTATATACAGGCAGGCAGGTAGGGGCTATATACATGCAGGCAGGTAGGTAGGAACTATATACAGGCAGGCAGGTAGGGGCTATATACTGGCAGGCAGGTAGGGGCTATATACAGGCAGGTAGGTAGGTAGGGGCTATATAGCTGCAGGCAGGCAGGTAGGGGCTATATACAGGCAGGCGGGCAGGTAGGTAGGTCCTATATACAGGCAGGTAGGTAGGTAGGGGCTATATACAGGCAGGCAGGTAGGTAGGTAGGGACTATATACAGACAGGCAGGTAGGTAGGGGCTATATACAGGCAGGCAGGTAGGTAGGGGCTATATAGCGGCAGGCAAGCAGGTAGGGGCTATATACAGGCAGGAGGGCAGGTAGGTAGGGGCTATACAACAAGTAGACCATGGGTGGATAAATATAAAAGCGTAACATTTATTGCACTATTGAGTGACAATTAAAAATGCTCAACCAGAGCAGATACTTGCGTTACCACAATGATTATACATATGGTCGAAAATGTCCAGGAAAGTCCAGTAGTAGTAGTCATGTGCCGCGTGCGGGCATAGCGTCTCCTTCCCGGAGCTGGCTGGTGGACAGGCGGGACCAGAGATTGAGCGTACGACGTTTCGGGGAACTCCTTCCCCTTTGTCAAGCACAAAGAGGGAGGAGTTCCCCGAAACATCGTACGCTCAATCTCTGGTCCCGCCTGTCCACCAGCCAGCTCCGGGAAGGAGACGCTATGCCCGCACGCGGCACATGACTACTACTACTGGACTTTCCTGGACATTTTCGCCCATATGCATAATCGTTGTGGTAACGCAAGTATCTGCTCTGGTTGAGCATTTTTAATTGTCACTCAATAGTGCAATAAATGTTACGCTTTTATATTTATCCACCCATGGTCTACTTGGTGCATAGTTTAAGAGGATATGGAGGAATCCTGCTGATGGGTCATGCATGGTGCGATTAACCTCTTTTATAACCAACAGAACTTTGTGAGGTAGGGGCTATATACAGGCAGGCAGGTAGGTAGGTAGGGGCTATATACAGGCAGGTAGGTAGGTAGGGGCTATATACAGGCAGGTAGGTAGGTAGGGGCTATATACAGGCAGGTAGGTAGGTAGGGCTATATACAGGCAGGCAGGTAGGTAGGGCTATATACAGGCAGGCAGGTAGGAGCTATATACATACAGGCAGGCAGGTAGGTAGGGCTATATAGAGGCAGGAAGGTAGATAGGGCTATAAACAGGCAGGCAGGTAGGTAGGGACTATATAAAGGCAGGCAGGTAGGTAGGACTATATACAGGCAGGCAGGTAGGGGCTATATACATGCAGGCAGGTAGGGGCTATATACAGGCAGGCAGGTAGGTAGGGACTATATACAGGCAGGTAGGTAGGGCTATATACAGACAGTCAGGCAGGGGCTATATACAGGCAGGTAGGTAGGTAGGGGCTATATACACGCAGACAGGTAGGTAGGGCTATATACAGGCAGGTAGGTAGGTAGGGGCTATATGCAGGCAGGACAGGATTCATTAATATAAAAAAAAAAAAAAAAAATCACTTACTCACCAGCTCCACGCCCCCTCGCAGCTCGGCTCCCGGGCAGTCTGTGCTCGGCGCTGGCTGCACGATGATATGACATCATCACGCAGCCCACGTCAGCACTGTGGGACGGCGCCTGCGCCTAGCAGCCGTGCGGTCCTGCGTCTGAGCGCTCAGGCCGGAGGGCCTGGACGTTCAGAGGCTGTAAGCGCCGAGCCCCGCAGCTCCGCGTCCGCCGGCAGTTCACGGTTATGTTCGCTGCCGGCGGGTGCAGGAGCCGCACTACCAGGGCATCAGACGTGTCAGTAGCTGCCCCGGGGCACGGGCCCCCTAAGAGCATGGGCCCCGGGTCAGCTGCTTCTTCTGCTCCCCCTGTAGTTACGCCCCTGGCAATTTCCTGATTGTGAAGCCTTAATGCATGGATGGAGAAAACCACAGATCACAAAGATGATGATGATGAGGATGATGATGAGGATGATGATGATTACTATTATTATTATTATGAAATGCCTGCTACTTATATATTAGCTTTATTGTGATCTGTCCATTAATATCAGCAGAACATTAAGGTTAAAAAGTTCTCTCTAAAGTTCATCAGACTTTCAAAAGTACAAGTGTTCAATCTGAGAAAATGAAGAAAAACAACAATTTATAGATTACTTATAAATTCTACTTCTGAGAATATTGAAAGACTCATCTTGGGAGCTTCTTAAATAATCTTCTTCTATAGTGAAAGGAAGATAAAAGGACAGAGATCAGGAAGAGAGCTCAACCTCCAGAGGCTTCCCGTCAGGCTGAGACTTCACAGCAGCAATTAGGTGACATCAGCTGCAAACAATATTCATGTACTAACTTGAGAAATGGCAAAGAGCTTTAAACCTGATCATGATTTCTTTATAAAATGCAATGAGATGGTGTGGAGTGTGAGATTGTGTATCTGAATATGGGGCTTCCAGTGATTACTTCTGGTGTCTGTGCTGTATATGGACCTTATTGTTGTCCTGTTATTGCTGTGTATAGTGTGAGGTTGTGTATCTGGATGTGAGGTTTCCCTTTCTTCTGGTGTCTGTGCTGTATATGGTCCTCACTGTTGTCCTGTTATTGCTGTGTATAGTGTGAGGCTGTGTATCTGGATATGAGGTCTCCATTACTTCTGGTGTATGTGCTGTATATGGTCCACATGGTTGTTCTGTTATTGCTGTGTATAGTGTGAGGTTATGTATCTGGATGTGAGGTCTCCATTACTTCTGGTGTCTGTGCTGTATATGGTCCTCACTGTTGTCCTGTTAATGCTGTGTATAGTATGAGGCTGTGTATCTGGATGTGAGGTCTCCATTACTACTGGTCTCTGTGCTGTATATGGTCCTCACTGTTGTCCTTTTATTGCTGTGTATAGTATGAGGCTGTGTATCTGGATGTGAGGTTTCCCTTTCTTCTGGTGTCTGTGCTGTATATGGTCCTCACTGTTGTCCTGTTATTGCTGTGTATAGTGTGAGGCTGTGTATCTGGATGTGAGGTCTCCATTACTTCTGGTGTCTGTGCTGTATATGGTCCTCACTGTTGTCCTGTTATTGCTGTGTATAGCCTGAGGTTGTGTATCTGGATGTGGGGTCTCCATTACTTCTGGTGTCTGTGCTGTATATGGTCCTCACTGTTGCCTTGTTATTGCTGTGTATAGTGCGTGATTTTGTATGTTCTCTATCAGTGCATTTATTTTTAATAATTTGAATGTTTTTTAAACATTTGCACTTTGGTGAATGGACCTACCAATGCTTTTGTAGAAAATAGAGAGGAATTCCCACTGATCTTATGTAAAAAAAAATATTTATTTTGGTATAAAAAAGTATAAAATCTAGAAAAGACATAAAATAGTTCCTTACACATTTTAGGCTCTAAATCCAGCCCTTTTTCTACCCCTCTGAACATTGTTATGATGTTGGCATCCATGAACTCTTGGCCATCAATAGGGTGTAAGAGGAGTGAAGGCAAGACATCGTATTTTTGAGATCACTGATCATAAGTATTGACTGTACCTGGATAGTCCCAAGCAACTTTACCTCAGGCAGGCTAATAGGGTGTTGTTGTTTGCCCTCTTTAATGTCAGTGTCATTTACTGTCCTGGCATGAAAAATGTTAAGGCGGATACTCCTGAGGCTGCTCCTTAAAATATCTTGTCCATTGGGGCATTAGCTAACTCTCAAGATCTAGCAGCCACGAGCACTTCAGCGGATAAATTGTTTGTGCCCCTAAATCTCCACCTCTTGGTGCTTGAGAAGTTCACTGCCCTGTTTTAGCGGGATACGCTGGTATAGCTGGTACCAAATATTAACTCTCTAGATCCTACTGGTAGCCTTCAAGGTCGTGTGATGTTTTTGAGTTTGTGTCAGCATGCAAAGAATGTGTCAGGGCAAAAGTACCCCGAAGCCAGTTGGGTCTCCTTCACCCTCTTCCTAAAAAAGCACTGGACCATCTCTCGATGGATTTTATAACTGAGTTGCCAAATTCACAAAGGAAATAGGTTATCTGGGTGATTTTTGATAGCTTTTTTCCAAATGTGCCACCTGGTGCCCCTTAAGAAACTACCTAGCACCGAGCTGTTGGCATCTCTATTCATCAAGCATACATTTGTCTTCAAGGCATCTCTGAGAATATTGTATCTGATCGAGGGGTGCAGGTTGCATCTAAATTCTGGAGAGATTTTTGTAGGCGGTTGGGCATCTCTCTGTCTTTCTCCTTCGCGTGTCACCCGGAAACTTAAGGACAGACAGAGAGACTCAACCAAACACTTGAACAATTTTTTAGATGTTTTGTGTCTGATGCTCAAGAGAAATGGAAGAGGTTTCGTCATCCGACAGAATATTCTATTAACAGCAGAGTGAATTCCTCGACAAAAACATTACTTTTTTTCTGCAATTACGTTTTTTTTCTCTGGTTCTCATTGTGCCAGGACCAAGAATTTCTTAACCCTACTCCCGAACTAACATACCAGTGACTGTGCACAGTGTGAGCCAAGGCTCTTCAGAATCTGGTAAAAGCCCAAAATAACCAACTTAGTCAGGTCAACAAAAACATTTTCAGGTCCTGATTATGTCTTGGGGGATCGGATACGTTTGTCTAAAAAGAACCTGTGCCTAATGGTTCCTTCTGGACAATTTGCACCATGTTACATTAGTCAATACTGTATTTCTGACACCATAAATCCAGCTACATAAAATATTTAATAAATCTCTTTCCAAAAAATATATATTTCTCCTGTGTTACCGGTGTCTAGCTCGCCAGCTCCTGTTGTTGTCCAGGGTTAGCTGGAATTTGGAGTTGAAAAGATTCTGGATTCCTGTCTGGTCCAGAATTCTGTCCAACATCCATCATCCATTGGAAGGGAAAAGGTCCTTAGGAGCGGACATGGATGTCAGACAAAGACCTCCATGCCCCAGTTCTCGCCAGAAAATTCCATCCCCAGAATCCTTTCAAGTCTGGTAGGTCCAGTGAGGATCTAGGGAGGTACTGTTATATCTGTGCTCATTCAGGCTTCTGCATCATGTAGAGTGCAGCAGAGGATGCACTCTGGACCATGATTCTGAACATTATTTAATTTTGTCTTGCAAAAGTCTGAAAACTGCTCTAATTTACTCCTGACTGTGTTATTTGACTTTCACCACAACCATTGGTTTCTCCTGATGCCCTGGCTCTGGGATGCAGAAGGTTAAAGCTATTGTGATTGACAGGTCTTTTCATCATTTGTATTGCTTCCTTACCAGTCTGTGATCTGTGTGGTCCAGATGTCAAAGGATTAGTCCAATTGTGTTCTGGACCGGGACTCTGACATCCCATAGGTTTACCATTGTCCCTCCACCCAGTGCTTGCTAAAAAGTTTTCCCTTGGGGATTTGGCTTGGTTTTGTTTTTTGGGTTTCCCTTTACTATTTCTAAATTTTCAGGCTTGTTTTTGCCCCTTCGTTTCCCTTTTTGTTTTTTGAAAATGTAATTCCCCAAATTTGGGTTTTCTGAAAAACTTTGTCTTTTTTTTTTTTTGCCCTTTTTTAAAAAGCAGGAATGTTCCCCTGTTGTTCCCAAACCCGGGTTAGGAGGGCCCCGAAAGTGGGTTTTGGGGAAAGAGCTGGGGGGTTTGGGCCCTAGGGAAAAATATCGGGGTCCCCCCATTTTATCACCCCGGGTTTTTGAAACATTCCTAACAAGATAAAAATTTAATTGGGTTTTGGGGAAAATGGGTTTTTGATGGAAAAAAAAAAATAAAAATTTTTTTTTTAAACTATTTAAAAAATAAAATTTTAAAAAATTTGGGGTACACTGGGAATTGTGGAAAAGTGAAAACCCCCCCCCCCCCCCCCCTCCCAAAAAAAATGTCCTTTTTTTATACAAAAAACCCAAACCCTTTTTGTTGGGGAACCCTTAGGATAAAATTAATTAGAGAATTTAAGTTCTGATTTAGTTTAAAAGGGGAGATTTGTAAAGAAATCTAGTGCGATGTGAAGCAAGGGGGGTGGGGAAGCATAAAGGAGGGTGTTTTATTGTGCAGCCAAAAGCCCCCTCCTGTCCTAAAACTCACTTTGGAAATAGCATTTTTTTAAACTTTGTGGCCAGCAAAACCCCCCAACCTGGGTGAACATTATCCCTTTTGTTTTTGCATGTCTATTGATGTCTGAGCAACCCAGTTTTTTGAAAAGAAACCCCCCTTGAAACGAAAATACGATATTTATAGAAATTTGGGGCCCTGTTGTCAGTTTTTGTAAAAACGGGCCATTTTCCTCATTCATTTTAACTTTTAAAATAGTTGTTTATTTGCACTCGGGGTTCCCCTTGTCAGTTTTTGCCAATACCCCCCTTGTACGAAAATTGGGTTACAGTAAAGTGATCCCCCAAAACCCCCCGGGGGCCCCCATATTTAATTTCCATTAAAACTTTTAAATAGTTTATTTCACTCAGTGGTCTGGGCCTTGGTGCAAATCTTTACTTTTTACGTGGGTTTTTTTTGAAAACTATAATTGCTAGTCCAAATGGGGCAGTTGAAAATTCTCAGAGCCCTGAAGGAAGAACACTGTTTTTTGGGTGTTATGGTTTTTCCCCACCAGACCGCTTTTTAACAGTTTTTTGGGAAAAAAAAACAATTCTTTTTTCTAATCCTATTTGGCCCGTTGGAAATTAGAGGGTTTTAAGAATCCCTTTGTGATTTGCTTTTTCTTTGCACCCCAAAAGTTTCTCAATAAGGGGGACTTTTGGAAAAACTCTTCTATCCCTTTTTAAATTTTTATTTTTTCTGAACATGGAGCAACCAATACGGGGGGTAAGCGGGGCAAAAGAGGGGTGGTGGAAGGGAAAGGTTAAGGTAAAAGGAGAAGGTGTTTCCTTCCAGTTCTGGGGGGACAACACAAAAGTTTGGCTTTACCCTTTCGTTGCGGGGACCTTTCAGGTTTCATCGCGGGGTCAGGTTTGCCCTGTGAATCTCAATAATAAAAAGCATTGTCAATCTGTTTTTCAGGGGGTTAAAGCAACCTGCACCCTTCAGTTTTCCCTTTCCTCGCCCCTCCTAGCCCGGGGCCAAAAATTAGGGGGAAAGCTGTGGTCGGACAAGTTTATAAATTTGCCCAAAAGTTCAACTAAAATAGGGGTTTTCAAAAAACTACTTTTTTTCCGAAATTTTTAAATCTGTGGGCCCATGTGGGTTTGGGGGTCAGCTGTGGTACGGGGATGGCAAATAGTCAATGTTGTTAAAAAAAATGGTTAAAAAATACAAAATTTCTTCGGGCATTTGGGTTATTGTGGGTCAGGGCCGGGTTTTTGGAGGGTTTCATTTTTGCATTTACGGGGACATTGATAGTCAATGCCCCCACTTCACAAAATACGGGATTCAAAAAAATTAGTTTCTTCGGATTTTTTTAATTCTGAGGGTCCATAAGGGCATCGGTTTTGGGTTTGGGGGTTTTAATGCGGGCATTAAAGGACGGGGATAAAAATGTCCATTTCACAAAAATAGTGGTTCAAATACTTGTTTCTTCCGGCACTGAAGGATTAACATTTTACTACAGCATTTATAAACACGTACGGATTTTATACATCTTCTTTCTTTCACAACAAAGCTGAAATGAAAAATTTCATTTTCCTTTAAAAATCTAAAGTTAAAACATAGATTGTTCCTTTTTGTGAAGTCTGTAGGAAAAATGGTTTGGCTTGGGGTTTATCTTTTTTCCCTTTCACATTTTTTTTGTTGGTGATCTTGAAGAAATTTGGATGATGTATCAGGATAATCAGGGGTTTTATAATGGGAAAGTTGGCTAAATTTTTGAAGGGACGTGGGATTGAGATACATTGTTTTGGTGAGGGAATTAGTGGAAAACCCTGGGGCTGAACTTAACTTTTAATTTACTCTGTTTTGTTGCCTGGGGTAAAAAGGGAAATTTGGGCCCATGATCGCTGGGACGGGACCCAAAAGGTCCTAAAGGTGAAACTGTTCTTCCCCCTTCTGTGCAGAATATTTCTTCCAGTTTTTTTCTTTCCATTTTTTCTTTATGCTGGGGAAAATTTATATCTTTTTTTTTTTTTTTTTAGTTTTTTTTAAATACCGTTTTCTTATAACAAAGTAAGAAAAAAATACAAAATTTTTGCATTAAAGGGACTGTTTAAAGATAACACAAGTTGGGGACAGGGTGTAGTAAAAAAAGGTTCAATAATGAAGAAAAAGAAAAAATTTACACACCAATGGGGTGAAAAAGAAACCGTGAAAAAAATGAGTTTAAACCCTTTGACTAAAAAGAGGAGATAGAGAAAGAAGGAAAAATGGGAGAAAAATAGAGAAATAAAAGGGGGGAGGGGGGAGAACTTTCCGGTCCATGGGGCCCCAATGAGGGAGACGGAAAAAGAAAGGGGGGAAAAGCCAAAAAAAAAAGAACGAAAAAAAAATCAACCCCAAAGGGGGCCGCTTGGCATTTTTGGGCATCAGGCCAAAAAGGCCCTTAAAAAAGGCCCTAAAGAGGGAGGGTTTTTAAGGTCCAAGGGGTTCCAGGTATGCAAAAAAACCTTTAATAGTGTAATCTGGGGAAATTTGGGTAATTAACTCCCCCAAATTCCCAAAGGGGAAAAGAAAACCCCCTAAATCTATTCTCCAACATTTGGGGGGACGGGTTTCTGGATATGAAATTTTAGTTGCTTGCGAAGGTTTTGAGCAATTTTTTTTTATTTTTTGGTTTGGGGAAAATCAAAAACATAAAAAAAAGGAGGGGGCCTTTAGGGGGGGGGGGGGGTTTCCGGAAACTAAAACCCCCGGTTTACTTTTGGGGAAATAGCATCCCGGGGACCTTTTCCCCAAAACCTCCAAAGGGTTTCGGCTTCCCCCCCAAATGTGAAAACATGGTGCCGGGGCTCCTGATTGCAGGCCCCGCACGATCCCGAAACAGATGTGAATTTTTAATGAAAAAAAACTGGCTCCCCTTTACCCCATATGGGGGTTTTTTCTAACTGGTTTTTGAGATTTGCTAGCGTTGAGGGCTTTGTGCGTGGGGTTTAGAAAAAAATTCCCCCTTTGATCTGGGGGTGAAGGTCATCTTTTGGTTCCTTCTTCCAGGCCATACAAAAGGAAAGGGAAAGGGAAAATGGTCCTCGGGGGGAAAGGGAAGCCACGGGTTTGAATCTGGAGATTAGGTGCCTAGGGAAAGGGAGGAAATACTTAACCCTCCCCTTTCGGGAAAGGCCCCCTGTCAAAGTTGTTTGGCATATTCAAATGGGTTTTTTTTGGTTTTGTGGGCCCATCCCCCCCTTTTAAAAAGGGTTTCAGACGGGAGGAAGAAAAATTCCCTCTTAGTTTTGTTATGTGTTTTTGTAAAGCTTTAAACGGCTCTGGGATCTTTGACTCCCCGTTTTCAGGAAAGAGACGGGGGACGTTTTCCAGGGGGAAAAAATACAGGGTTTCGGGTATTTTTTGGCAGCAAAAAAGAAAAATTTGAAAAAAGTGAAGGCTGACCGGGAACAAACAAAAAAAAAACGCCTCCCAATTTGGGCTTTTTAGCAAAAACAGGGGCCCAGTAACTGCCCAGTTGTAATTTTCCCTGCTGATTTTCCAGCAGGTCTCCCCCCAAGGTTTTAAAGGTACCCAGGGGTTGAAACCCCACCATAGTCAGTTCCCTGCTGCCCTTTTAAATTCTCCGGGGGTCCCCCCGGGATTGGAGTCTTTGGGGGTGAGCACCCCCCTGCTCTATGCTTACCCCCAAATGAAAGGCCGCCCCAGGGAAATGGCTAAAACCCATACTAACCTTAAATGTGTTTAAAAAATATTTTGACAGTCTGTATTTGTCAACATCCATCTAATTTTTGGCCCTTTATTCCCCCAAGGTCCTTACTTTGGGGGCATGTGTCGGGGGCATCGGAAAGGTCCCACGAAAAGGCCCCGGGCCCGGGAAATGTATACGCCATTTTACACCCTTCCTGCGGGTTCCCAAATTTAAAACATTATCCCCCCTCTGCTCAGACCCGTGGGGCGGAGAAACCTTGGGCCCCGAAAATGATTTGGGAAAAAGGGTCTGCGTTTGTTGGGGGGCCCGGACGGGTTCGACCCAGAATTAAATTTCCTGTAAGGGCCCGGGAAAAACCCCCGGGTCACCCTCGTTTCTTCCCTTTTTTTTGGGGCCACCCCAAATTTTTGCGGGGATTTGGAACCCCGTGATCACCCAAAAACTGCCTTCCCACCAGGTAATATCTGACCCGATCAATTGCCCACTTTGGGGCCAAAACTTTCCCCTTTTTACAATCGAAAAATTAATTTTTTTTGGGCTGACATAGTTTCCCGGTGAGGTCCCCGACGGGGTGCCTTCCCCCTTGACCTTTTGGGAAAAGGGGACTCCCCCAAAAGCCGACTTCTAAACCACATCCGTTTTGCCCGGGAAAACTCCTCCTAAAAATTTTTGGGGGTGTTCAATACGGGGCCTCTTACAAAGAACCTCCTTGAGTTTTTGGAAAGGCTTGTCAGCCTCAGGTTTCCCAACTGTACCGGGGTTTTTTTTGCTCCCCTTGGGGGGAAAATTTTGTGAGAGGGGCAGTTTTGTGGAAAACCCTGGCCCAAACCTCTGTAAAAAACCCTGAAATGCCCAGGAAGGTCAAACCCTGTTTCTTGGACACAGGTTGGGGCCAAAATTATAAAATGGTTTCCCAAGTTTGTCTACCTGGGGTTTTATGCCCCTCGCGGCCGATTTTAAAACCCGGGGGTAGGGGTTCCTTTTAGCCCTATGCACATTCGGTGGGTTGGCCGTTAGCCGGGCAGCCCTATTGAGTAAAGGGGGGCCCCTTGCCTTTACCCAAAGGAAGGGGAATCCCAATCGGCGCTGTAGATCAACCATCATCGGGGTATGGGGCCCCTTGCTTTAGTTTTTATGGGGGCCCCTTCAGGGATGTCTTAAACCTCTGAAAGGTCCCCCGGGGGCCCCTTTGAAAACAAGGGAAGGACATTTACGGGAATTTGCCCCTCTGTGGGGGAAAATGCCTTTTTCCCCTTTGGGCCCTGATCTGTGGGGGGAAACCCCCCAAATTCCCCCTTTGGTGAGGTCTAAGGTTGGTCTTATCCCTTTCGCTAGGTAAAAACCCTCTCTATAGCTCGTCAAACATTTTGGAGGGGGGTAGGTGGGAATTTGGAGACTTCTTTTTAACTTCCCGGAAAGTAAATTAAAAAACCGAAGCTACCATTTGGGCCTTGGGGAATAATCACGATGGGGCGGGGGAACCACCCACTTTGGGACTTCTTTTTTACCCCCAGGGCTAGTTTTTCCCCTCATTCTTCTGAAAGGGGTTTCCCTCTGGGCTTCGGGCCCCCTGTTTTTGCCTCAACCGCCCCTTTTTGGGCCCAGGCTGGGGTTGACAATGTCATGTTGGATGTTCTGCCCAAAGCCGGCAGTTCGGGATAATCCCCCTCGGTTCCTTGTGGGAAACTCCCTGACCTCCGTTTGGGACCTCTGACGGGGATTCCGCGTTTCTTTACGGGGGGAAAACCCTTTGTATGGGACTTCTCTGATCCCCTTGCAGCCCCCAAGGTTTTTTCGGCCCTTTTCCGGGTTTGATGAGGTTAATAGGGTTTAAATTTTGGGTTTGGGTTTTTTTTTTTCCCTGGCGGGAAAAACCTTGTAATTCACCTCACTCCCCCCGTTCACAGATTTTCATTTTGGGGCCTTGCCATTTTGGGTTTGAAACTTGCCCTTTTACAGGGTTGGTACAAGTACAAGACCCTGTCCCGGGCTTTTAAAGCCTGAAATTTTGGGGCCTGTTGTTAAAACCCCGGGCCCGGGTTCCTGGGCCTTTTTTAGCATGTTCTCCCTTACAATGGGCTTTAAATGCTGCGTTCTGTCCTGCTTTTCGGCATATGCTCTTTGAAAAATTCCCGTAAAAGGGGGGTTCCCTTCTTTTCTCCCGGTTTCTTTGGCTTGTCCAAAGGGGCCCTCAGGGTTTTCATCCCATTAAACAGCTCCCAATGGGGAAGGGAACCCCCGTGGATGCCTGTGGGAATTCCGGGGTGGCGAAATAAGCTGGGCAACGGTTTGGGCCCAAATTTCCCTTCCCTCCTTGTCCACCACCTTTTTTTTTAACATTTCCCTTTAAGGTTTTATTTTTTGCCCGCGACCCCGGGCCCTTTGGGTTGGGGTTTGGGCACGGAGGGGGCGCCCCCGGGGGGCAAAACCTTTTTGCAGGCGGATAGTTTTTTGGTTACCTTGGACATAAACGCCCGGGGCCCTGTTTGGTCAAAGGTTTTCCTTTTGGGGATCCCGGTAAGGGGGGAATTTGCTGGAAAAAAACTCCCTAGCCAAACCCTTTTTAGAGGAGGTGTTTCTGGGGGTTTCAGGCCTCGGGGGGAGCGGGTGGGGTAATCTAGTTCGACCAAAGGATTTTGCTGGTGCCCCCTAGCCGGGGTTTAGGGAGGGGGGCCGACCAGATCCTTTCCAATCCGCTCAAAAGGTTAACCCTAAAATGGGGGGGAGGAACCAATGGAAATCCGGAAATGGGGTCTAGGGGCGGGACCGAAAATCCGGGCAGGACTGACAGAACTCGTTCCCCGGCCTTGTAAATTTCCGGGCCCGTTGAAGTTCCGTCCCAAACCCTCCTAGTTTTCCCCCGCCCCCCAAATGTCCCCCCAAAAAAATGGGGGAAAGTGCCCGTTCTTTAATTTTTACGGAAATGTTTTTCCGGGGGGGACCACCAAAATGCTCCCACACTTTGGGTTGGGGCCCTTTTTTTTTTTTACCCGGTACAATAAATTTTTCCGTTTTCGTTTAAGGGGGGGTAGGCCAACTCATCCCCTGGTTTCCCGTGGGTTTTTCCCATCAATGACCTTTAAAGCTTTTCCCAAAAATTACCCGGTTTTGGGTTTCCCCTCACTTGTCCGGGGGCCCAAAAAACCCTCCGAGGGTGGCAAGGAGGAGAGTTCAAATCAGAGGGGGGTTTTCCTTTTGGGTTCCACCCCGGCCAGACAAGGGGAAAAAGGGACAGATTTTTAACATCCCCCACTTGTTTGGCACCCCGTAAATTTTTTGCAGGGGACATCTGATACATTTTACCAGTTTTTTTTCCCCACAGATCCCAAAACAGAAGGGAAAATCACAGCCCAATAAAATGCGCTGTGAGGTAAACTGGTCACCACGGCCCCCCTCTTTTTGGGTGGGCCCCCCAGGCGTTCATTGCAAATATGGCAGTGGGGTAGGTTTCCCCCGGTGTCCCCATGGAACAAACTAACCCCCATCCGGCATGAGAGTAGTTGCTCTGGGGTCCCCCAGTCGGGTTTCACAAAGGGTCACTAAAACTCCACGAGTCCCGGAAAGGGCTGCACCAAGTGTCCCCTTAATTTTGGGAACAGGGCCTCTGTCCCGGGCCTTTCCAGCAGCGGGCCCGAGTGGAATTTTGAAAGGGGCCCCCGGGGAAACCCGGAGGTTCGCCTCCCAAACCCCCATTTTCCCTGGGGTTTTCCCGCCTTTCCGGGAACGTGCCCCCACATGTTCCCGTCCTTGGGGGCCCGCCAAACAGACTAAGGGGTCCCGGGTTTTTAGAAAAAGGGGCCCCTTTTTGGGGTTTGGTGGGCCCCTCCCCCCTTCTGAAAACCCGTGACCCCCTTTCGGGAAAAAGGGGCAGTCTTGCCCCGGTTGGGGTCTGCGGGGTTCCCCCGGGGGATGTAAAGGGCTTGAGGAATCCTCGGTAGGGGCTTTTTACCAAATTTCCCCAACCGGACCCAAATTTGTCCACGGGTTTTGGGGTCGGTGTACCCCAAAAACCTCTGGATTGTTTGGGGAAGGGGGCCCCCAAAAAAACGGTCCCCAGAACACTTTCTCGACCAACCCGGGCAGGTGCGTGGGTCTCCGGGGTGTAACCTTGTTTGGTTTAAAGTGGGAAAGGTCGTACTTTGTGACCTGGGGGGCTTTGGGAGGATTTTAAACCTCCAGGTTTTCCCCCCCTCCCTTGGGGGGTGTTAAAGGCCCCGGGTGGGGCCCCCGTCGGGGGGGGGACCCCCCCGGGGGCGTTTTGGTTTTAGTACTTGGGGGTCTTGACAGGGGGGGGCAAAAATGGGGGCCTTTGGGTTTGGCCCGTTTAGGAAAAGGGGGACCAAAGGGGGGCATCCGGCCCCCCGGGCCCCGCAGGGTTGGGCCTTTCCTCGGCAAATAAACCTCAAAGGTCCCCCGGTAAGCCCGTTTTTCGTCCCTCCGCCGGGGGCATTTTTGGCGCAGGGAACCTTTTTCCCCCAACCCCGGGCGGGCTGTTTAAATGAGGCAATTTTTTTTGGTTTTCTTCTGGCCTTGGGGACCCCGGGGGGCTGTTTTTTGCTTGTTGCTTTTCAGCGGTTGGGGGGTGATTTACCTGCTGTTGTTCCTTCCCCCGTGGTTGGTGGGTCTCAATTTTTGGAGAGATTCGTCTCCCGCTTTGGGGCCGGATTTGGGTTCTTCGTGCGCCCTTTTTGCTGGCTGGCCCCCCATCAGCTGGAGGTTAGAAATTTGGTTTTTTAAATTTGCTGCTTCACCAAAATCATAAATTTAGCCCCCTCTTTTTGACCCTCGGGTAGCTACTTGGGCCCAGGGGCATAAAGTTTTTTCCCCTGTCTCAGGAGGAGGACTTCCTCTATTTTTTTCCCCCCAAAGCGCCCCCCCCTTGGGGGTGAAACCTTTTAAAAAAAGGTCTGGGATTGTGACTCACATTTTTGGGGAGAGACAGTGACCCTTATTCCAGGTGAAAAAAATCAGGGCTTTTTATATTTTATTGGCAAACAAACAGAAAAATGCAAAATGCCCAAGGCATGCACAAACACAAAAAAAAAACAAAACGCTGCCCCTTGGGGTTAGCTAACAGGGACCCTCCCAAAAGGCAGTTTTGGGAAGTTTCCCGCTGATTTTCCGCGGTCTCCACCCAAGGCTTAAAGGGTAGCCCCGGGGGGTTTTAAACCCCAATAGGGCAGCTTACCTGCTGACTTTTTTCTCCAGGTAAAAAACCCAGTGGGGGGTTTATGGGGAGTGGACCCACCCTGCTCTTATGCTCACCCCCCAATGGAAAAGGGCCCCCCCCAGGAAAAAAAAGGATGAGCCTACTAACCTTAAATGTGTTTAAACCTTTTGTCGACCGTCATGTACTGTCGACATCCATTAATTTTGGCCCTTTTATTCCCCCCAAAGGGTCCTTACCTTGGGGGCATGTGGGGGAATCGGAAGGTTTCACGCAAGGAACCCTGGCCGGGTGTAACGCCAAATTTTACACCCCTTTCCCGCTGTTTTCCACCTTTTTAAATTTCCCGAAGGGGGGCAATTTTAGAGGGGGTCCAGGAAAAAAGTTTCCCCGGAGGTACCCGTCAGAAAAGTGTTATCAGAAAAGGGGGAAAAACTGGCCCTTTTAGGTCCAACGGGTCTTTAGAAGGCCCTTTCATGGATGATTGATGGGTTTGTGTCGTGCTAAAGGAACCAATTTTTCCCCCCATTTGGGTAGAGGGAAAATATTTTAAAGGGGGGTGGGGAGAGTTTTCAAAGAACCGGGGGGCAACCGTTCCCGAGCAATGGGAACCCTAAATTCCCTAAGGGACATGGATTTAAGTCCCCGGGAAACCCAGCCTAGGGGTGGCCAAGTACTAAAGTCGGCAGTCGGGAAGATCCATGCCTCCAGCAATCGTAGGCCTATACAACACCCCCCACGCCGAAAAATCTCGGGCGCCCCAGGGGAAAGCCCCCTTTTAAATCACTGAAGGTACAATGGACCTTGACCCAAGAGGCATTCGGGGTGAGGATAGGAATCGTCTGAAGAAGATACAAAACTTTTCAGTATGTTCATCCTAAACCAAAACCCGGGAAATCTTTGCTTGGGGTGTTCCCCAAAATGATTAAAAACAGGTGTGGAAATTATCTTTTTGATCCACTCCTTGGGTCCCCTCCATTTAGATGTCTCTGTTCCAAAAATTTATTGATTTAGTGTCGGACAGTTTTGGGGCCCTTGGGGAATTTTGACCCCCAAACTTTGGCTTTTGGAAAAAGGAAACTGATTTAATTTAAAAATAAATTACATTCCAAAAAAGCTTTCAAAATCACTTTAATTATTCTTTTCATACATGATTGGCAAAATTTGGGGGGCGCTAAGAGACAAATTTTTAATTTGCATGTACCCCATGGGAAGGTTAGCTTTATAAGGGAAAATTCCCAAAAATTTCCTCTGTATTATTTGGGGGGGGGGGAGGGGAAAAGGGGGTTGAATCTCTTGCTGTTTGCAACGGGACTGCATCTGTCTTTTAAGGGAAAAACTGTGTTGGGAAAATATTTTGAAAAAACGACAGATAGAAAGAAAATTTGAATCAATACTAACTCAAAGTTAAAAATTTGATATAGAACTGATTTAATGTTTTTTTTTTTTTCTTTTTCTTTAAATTCCCTTTTAACCCTTTACAGTCCCCCCCCAAAAAATTAAAATCTGTTCGATCCCCTTCCTCCCTGTCACTAGGTAAGGATGGGGGGAGCTGTCCCCCACGGTCCCTTTTGAAATTTTAAACTAGGGTAATTCTGTCCCTGCCCGAGGGTGTTGGTTAGGGTTTTCGTGTTATTCCCGGCCCCGACAGTTTCTGGCTAAATAAAAAACGTAGAAACCCGTCCCAAAAAACCCGGAGGGATATGAGCTGCAGAAGTTCTTGGGTCTGGGAAAATTTAAAAAATGGTCACCCTGAAAAAGCCTCACAAACCCTTTCCCCTCACAATCCCCCCTTGAGGTTTCGATTTTATGGCCCGGGGGGTCAAAATTTGTTTTGCTCTTTGGTTTTGGAAAAATATTGTTCTCTTGGGGGAAAAAAATGGTTATTTGGAATTTTTCTTCCTTTCATGGTTTAACCAAACCCCCTCCAAAAATAAAGCGAAACCAAAAAGGGACCACCTGATCCCATCCCCTTTTGGAAAAACAGTTTTGGGTGCAAGGGTTTACACCCCATTACTAATAGCACAGGACTAAAAAAACTAAATCCCCCAAAAAAAATTCCTTTCTTGGGGGGTAAAAATCTCTGCCAGCCCTCAACCAGGAAAAATACTGGGGGCCCCCCAGGTGCTTAATTACCCAAAATTCCTTTTCTTTTCCTGAGAAAGGGTCATCCAATTTTTTAATTTGGGTAAGGGCCTTCCCCAAATTTTGGGCCTTTTATTTTTTAGGTATGTACGTACAACACATGTCATGGATCATCTTGCAAACTCCTCCCTTCTCTGCTAAGACCATGTCCAGAGCCATTCTATTTTGGAAAGCCATTATTGAAGTGGGCCCTACTTGTTTGGCTAGGCCTTGTAGGGCATCCCGAGTGTCATTAATGAACTCCTGTTGGTTATAGTAGATATAGTTTATCCATTCCACATTCTTATTGATTGCTATCTGGGGTATGAGTGACTCAAATCCTGCCTTTTCCTGATCCCTAGCTTTAAATTCTTCAGGCACCCCTTGTGATTGTCCTGTGGCATCCAAATATACATGTGGGTCATAACTGCCTTTGGGCTGTGGGCCACTGGATCTCTTGTATCTGTTGTGGGGTGAGGCTACCTCCCTCTCTGCTTCTTCCAGTGGCACTATATGTAAGGGCATTATAACCTTAGCTAGGGCACATTCCCCTGACCAGTTGCCTTTAAGCCTGGATCTTATTTTCATGTCACCACAGATCCAAAAGACATCAGCTATAGATTGTACCTGATGTATGAGTTGTTGTTTGGGAGCATCACTATAGGTACCACAGTATCCTGGTCTAAATTTACACAAGTCTCTACCGCCTCCCTTAATAGAAAAACAGGTGTAATTCCTGTCACGGCGCGCGGCGCCGCAGCTCGCCGCGGCCGTCCCCCGGTGCGCACGGGGTCCGGCACGGGTGCTGCGGCTGCCCGCAGCCGTGGTCCTTCTGCTCTAGGGCTGGAAACCCCGTACTTACCAGTCCCCGCTCCTGTCTCCAGCTCTGACAGCCGCCGCACGCATAATCCCTGCTTAAGGCGCGCGCGCGACGGCTGGTCCGGATTTAAAGGGCGGAGCGCGCCTAAAATTTGGGTTTAAATTTGGCGGCCGTGGTCCTATATATGGTAGACATCCCTAGCACTCGCTGCAGTCTTTTGGGTGTGTTTTTGGAGCGTTTAGAGTGTGTTGAGTTCAGTCTTGTTTTTCCCGTTACCAGTCCGCCTGCTTACTTTTTCCTGCCCTTGCCTTTTTTCCCGCCTGCCCTGACCGTCTGCTGCCTCTGACCACGACCTCTGCCGCCTGCCCTGACCTTTGCCTGTCCCCGACTACGCCTCCGGATTACGATTTTTCACCCACGCTGTACCGGCCGCCATCGCAAGCAAGTACGTCAGGGGTAACGCCCTGGTACCCTCACACCGCAGCAAGTCCATCCCGCTTTGAGGCGGGCTTGGTGAAAACCGGGGGCTACTTAGACTCCGTTCCCTGGCGTGGCTTAGCTATCATCGCTTGCGTTGGCCCAGCGGATCCACTCCTCCGTTACAATTCCCAGGATATATGGTAATTCCCAAGCTTGGTGTAGGTCTCTGTGTTATCAAGGGATGCTTTACCTTCCACGTCTCACAGGTAGGGTCAGAAGTTGACTTATTGGTGAACAAACTGAGGAAGCATTTTTTTGAGCTGGGTCTAAGTGTAAAGGGACTGACCAAGATGTGGCCGGGCACTGGAAATACATAACAATTAGATTTATTGTGCTGGGCAACAAATACTTCATCCATTCTACCCAAAGAAATTCAAATTCATTATATCCAGTTTCTACTGATAAATGTCCTCTAATGTGGGGTTTCAATGGCTATCATTTTTTTTATCCCATTGTGCCTAAAACTCTCCCCCAATCTTTGCATTTTGGTGATCGGGGTCTCTTTTCTCCCCATTTGGGGAGTCTGCCATGTCATCAATGTTGAATTGAGTGAGGTAACTTCCCTCACCACAACCATAAATACCCAGGACATAAACCCTTGCATCTTTTGGACTGGGATTGTCTATATTTTAAAAAAACCAATTGGGGTTTCCCCCTTACCATCTACACAGGGGAGGTTTGAACAAAGTCTTTTAGCAGAAAAGCTCTCCCATTTTTGTCTTTCTTTCCCAGTGCAGTTTCAGGTCTATACCCCAGTCTTTTCCCAGTGTTCCATCCTACTGCCCCCAGGAATCACATTTAGTCCCCCAATAGTCATCGGTTACACATATTATTGTGTCCCATCTGGCACATGTAACAGTAGATATGTGTGTACCCTAGTCGGTTCAGATGGGCTATCATCGGTTGGATCCGCATTGGGCAATCGCAAAATCAAAAATTTTAAAAGGTTTACTTTAGTATGGATGGTTTTACCAAAAAGTGATAAATTTCCCCCTGTTTGGGACTGCTACCTTAGTTTCCCAACACCCAACAATACAATGAGGAAAAATAAGGGTGATTCATGATGACGGTTGGCCACAGTCACTTTCCTGCAATGTGAAGCAGCACCAGTGGGCCCCTTTCCCTTTAAGTTTTAGAGGTTGGGGGCCCAGGGAGAACTTGGTATGGCCTTTAAATCTGGGTAGAGAATCTTTAGACGTGTTTCTTTACCAACCGAAGTCTCCCGGTTTAGCTGTGGGTGCTTTGGTCAGAATCAGGATCTGGAATTGAGGAAAACACTGTAGCATGAATTAGTTTCAATTCATTACAGACTTATAACATATTTTACAAGGCTATAATTCCCTGCACTCAACTGATGTGGTTGGTACCTCTCTAATCTGGGCGGGCCTGAGAATAATATCTCGTAAGGAGTGAGACCAATGGGCTGCCTAGGGGTGTTTCTGACAGAATTGAGTGCAATGGGTAGGATCTCAGGCCAGGGAAGAGATGTTTCTTTGCTAGCTTTCAGAATCTTGTTCTTTAGAGTGGCGTTCATTCTTTCCACTTTTCCACTGGATTCAGGATGGTAGGGAGTGTGCAGGCCGAGGTCAGCTCCTACTAGTCTCCAAATGTGTCTGGTTACTTCTGCAATGAAGGCAGGTCCTTGGTCAGATTCAATAACCTCAGGGATCCCAAATCTGCATACCAATTCAGCCAATAGTTTCTTCACGTGGTTCTGGCAGTCATGTTCGTAACTGGGTAGGCTTCAGGCCATCCTGCCGCTATACTGTTGCCTCTACCCTGTGTCAGTCTCTGCACTGGCTGCCTATTCAGTACAGAATACAACATAAACTCATCACTCTCACACATAAGGCTCTCCACAGTGCTGCACCCCCATACATCTCCTCCCTTATCTCTGTCTACCACCCTACCCGCTCTCTCCGCTCTGCTACTGATCTAAGACTACACACCTCACTCATCCGAATCTCCCATGCCCGTCTCCAAGATTTTTCACGTATTGCACACAGTTCTCTGGAACATGTTACCCCATGTGATCAGGCCACTCACAAACCCTCACAGTTTTTAAGTGCGCTCTGAAAACTCATCTTATTAGACAAACCTATCAAAATCCCTAATTGTCAACCCCCCAAATTCTGTCACAGATTCGTCACTTCCTGCACTTTTGGGACCCACAAGGCACTTATTTGTATATAGATGTAATGGTTGGGATGGCGGTTCATCCACATTTTATGTATACTACCCCATATTTATGTAACATGGCTGGTCCATTGTAAACCCAAACACTTGTCAGCCTTTGTTTCACCCATAACCCTAATAGATTGTAAGTTTCTTGCGAGCAGGGCCCTCACACCTTGTGTTCATTTGTCAGTAGCTTTTTTATAATGAATGTCTGGTTTGTTTTGTGCTTATTCCCTCTATATTGTAAAGGGGCTGCGGAATTTTGTTGGCGCTATATAAATAAAGATTATTATTATTATTATTATTATCCTGAGAACATATCTACCACCACTAGAACATACTTATATTTTCCACTCTTGGGTAATTGTCACGGCCCCTCCTGCTCCCCGGCCCGCGGGCCGCGGGCGCACCCGTGACCCCCTGTCCGGGTGTCCCCGGGGTCTGGGGTG
>JAODAL010047679.1:0-29687 GCA_025379985.1 Phyllomedusa bahiana | reverse complement strand
GGGGGGGACACACTAAACTTGCAAGAAAAGTGAAGAAAAGGGGAGCGGGGAAATTAGTAAAAAAATCAGGGGGGGGAGGGGAGGGAGGGGGTTGTAGCAATATTTAAAAAAAAATAGGGAGGGGGGAAATGGCTTTGAGAAAAGCTTGTAGAGCAAAATGTGGTGTGACCCTCCTGTAGCTATCCTTCTTTTTAACCGGGCGGCAGCAGCGGGTTTTTTGTTCCGGATAAACAGAAAAAAAAGATTTGGAAGGTTTTGTCGGAGCGGGCCCACAGAGCACTTGTGGTAGAAAAACCATTACAAGGCGGGGAAAAAGGACCAAAAAGGGCCCAAAGGGGGGGAGTGCTCCCAGCAGGGTAAAGCATGGCCCATCTTGAACAAGCCAGAAAAAGGACCCTAGGCTGGAGCGCTTTGCACACTCCCCCAGTACCCAGCAAAGATCAAAAGGGCTACGGGCCATCCACAAAACACCGGGGTACTCTGCACAGCACTCACATAAAACAACAGGGTTGGCATCACCTCAGGAGTTCAGGCGGGATAAAGCAAGGGACAAAAAAAATTTTGGGGCCCCAGCGGGGGAGCAAAAACAAAACCATGGGGCGGGGCAGCACGGGGACACTAAAAAAGGGGGAAAAAGCTTCCTAAAATCCCGGGAAACCTGATTCTGCCATCTCCCTGTGAAAACCCACTCTAAACCATTTTTAACTTCACTTTTTGGGAAAGACTTGAAAGAGGACATTTTTCCCCTGTGCGGGCAAGATATGCGCAAAATAAAAACCGAGGGGCAGGCACTGGGGAAAGGGATAAAGGCTCTAGAGAAGCAGTTGCCCCTCTTGTCAAGGCCCTTTGCTCCCTGTAAAAATCATTTTTTTCTACCCTAAAACCCCAAGGTGGATCCCCTTTAAAAATAGGTTTTTCCCCGGAACAATCTACGCCGGTAGGAGTCCCGGAGAAAGAGGGGGTCGGCCCCAAAGTATTATTTTTTGGGAACCCGGGGTTTATTCCCTTTTTTTTTGGGAAAAGACACACTTTCTGCCCTTTTTTTCTTTTTTGAAGTCCCCCACCGTGTCCCTGCTCGTGCCCCCCTCCGGGGGTCCACCCCGGGAACCTATCTTACTTAAAGGGGATTTGCTGAGGGGATAGATTCTTACCTCTTTTGTTAGTAGGGGGAAAATGTAAAAACAAATAAACCTGAGTCATAAAGGGCTGCAGGGGAGAGGGGGAGGGGGAGTGGGGGAGTGAGGGAAAAAAGGGGGACCCTCTCAAAACTTAAGGGGAAATAATAAACGAAACAAGATCTTTTCAAAATACAAAGACAGGCTCAGACTGCACTGTCGGGAAAGCCTTATCTGTAAGAATTTTTAGTAAACAAACCAGGGAGCTAAAGAGAGAAGACGCAGAAGGCAGAACACAAGCTGATAAGGGACTTGTGACATGTTCACTAAATAACAAACTATAATTTTGTGGCTCTGTTACAAAGAAACACCTTTTAAAACACACATTTGAAAGCTTTTTCATGTTCCCTGTCAAAAAATAAAGCGGGTTTTTAAATCACACTACAATATTTTTTTCTGTTAAAAAAGAAAACATATTGCTACCCGGGGTGCCTTAAAAATTTCTGCGCTCAGTCTCATCAGAAAAGAAGCTTCTCTGTGCAAGCCCCCCAGCTCTTGTCAGGCCTTATCAATAGATGCTTTAAGTAACCAAGGGCATTAAAGGGAAAGGGCTGTAGCCTCTCAGACTGCAAATTTTTTTAATCAATATATTTAAAAAGTATTAAAAACCCCTTTTTTAGGATCCCCACGTCACAATTAATCGGGGGCAAAACCCCTTTAAGCTATTAACTATAGGGCAGAGACGCTATCCTGAGGCAGCCGAAAAAGTCAGACAGACTATTAATGGGCACCCTTATCTATTTTTCCCAGACTTTTCTAAGGTCAAAAAACGCCGGCCCAATTTATGAATTAAAGTCGACTTAGGACCTGTCTGTTGTGTCCTTATGATGTTCCACCAATTAAGGGTTGCGCATTTAACACGACACATATTTTTGCAGCCCAAGAATGCGCTCATTTGGGCCCGGGTTTTAAAGTTGGGGCGGCCCCTTTTGGGGGCGGGGACAAAGCGCCGGGTTAACATAAAACCTGCGACCGTTTCCTTTGTACTAGCTCTTTATTTTTTTGAAATTTTTTCATGTTTTTTTTTTTTCCTTAGCAGATACTAAGAGCTAAAAAGAAAAGATGGCCCCTTTTGTTGCTATTGTTATGCTAATAATGTACAGGGGGAAAGGGAAAATTACAAAGAAAAACGTAGTTTTGAGCTATAGCCCAAAAAACACCTATGCCCCCCCCCGAGTGTTTGTCAGAGATTTGGGAAACCCCCGTTCCCTTGGGCGGGAAAGGGATTTAAAATTTTAAATTTCTTTTATATTCTAAAAAGGGTTTGGTTTTTAAGGGTTGCATATGGGTGGGGATTATTATGAGAGCAGGACCTTTTGGGTTATAAAACATTACAAATAAGGGCTTTGTAAAATGTTTACTCCACGGTTGGGGATATATTGCATAAAATGTTTTTAAAAGGGCGTCTGTTATTAAACGTTGTGGAAATGGAACGTAAGAGGGTTTGGGGGGATTTCCATTTAAAAAAAGGTTTCTGTTAACCCCCGGGTTTGGGCAGAGGGTTCCACCGGGGAAAAGGGTCTGCTTTTCCGAAAACCCCCCTAAACAAAAGAAAAACTCCACTGGCTGCAAAAAAGAAATTGGGTTGGGGCAGCTTTCCCCTTTTCGGTGTATTCCTCGCATTTTTGAGGGGTAAGTGTGCAATTTGGGATAGAGCCATTCCTTTTACATGTTTAAATTAAAAAAACTGTTTCCAGAGGGTTTAGAAATTTTTTCTTCTTTGGGCAAAAACTCTCCTTCCCCCCATTTTTAAATTGTACCCTATTTTATATCCCTCCCCCGTACTAAAGGGGAAATTCTTAAAAAAATCCCTAAACTCTGTTGGAACCCATCCCCGGATTCCCATTTGTTAATGGGGGGTTTGGGTTTTTAATAAATATCTCATCCAAAATGGACAAATTTAAATTGCGGGAGTTTTTTACCCCAGGCCCAGCCTTTTTCCCTTCCCCAAAACCCTGTTTTTGGAAAGGTAGGTCTATGTGAAATTTTGGGAGACTAAGACACCCCAAAAAAGGCAATACTCGTGTTATCACCCCACGCTCATTCCCCTCTCAAAAATAGACCTCGCTGTGGCCTCGGGACTCTTTTGTTTCCCAATGTCAAATCAGTTGAAAAAATTCAACCCCCTGTATTTCTACCCCACCCCCCCCTTTGACAGTGTGTTGGACTGGGGCCCTTTGGAGGGGTCTGGGGTTAGGCAGGGTTTTGGCCCCCAAACACCCCTTCGGTTTGCAATTGATAGGGGGCCGAAAGTAGCAGAAAATTAAATTTTTTTTGCTTTAACGAGGGAACGCTTAAAGGTGGCATGCTTCTTTTTTGGGGAAGGGAAAACTTCTTCTTTTTAAAAACCAATCAGTTCCTACATAAGGATTTTGGGATTTTTGGTTTGGGTTTAAAAAATTTTAATTTGGGGACAAGTCAAACCTTATTGCCCCTTGGATCCCTCCCCCCTGAAGGAAGTATAGGTAAAGGATTCTCGCTACGGGGTAGTAACATCTTTAAAATTTTTTGGGGAAAAAAAACATTTCCCCACCCGAAAAGGATTAATTCCCCAATTTTTGTCCCCTTTTCTACTTAGCAGATTGACCATAAGTTAAATGCATGGTGTAATTTTCCCTTTATCATTATGGGTAGAGAAATCTAATTAAAATGATTGTAGGGCCACAGATTCCCCTACATTTTGCATAACCCCAACCCCCGTTGGGGTTTTCCCCTTTAAATATCTTTAATAAAATACACCGATCTTCAGAGAGCTATTTTGGGAAAAAGGGGCATGCCGGGTTTGGGAAATTAAATTTTTTTTAAAAAAGAGAAAAGGATAGAGGGGGACTTGCTATCCCCGGGAACACTTGGCTCAAATTTTTATACCCTCACAAGGGCCAAGCATTTTGCAGGGGGGGGGATGCTGGGGGAAGGATGGGCCCAGAGGCAAGTTGTAGCAACTAGAAGCTCATGCCCGCTTTTGGGTTTTTAATGCTGGATGTTGAGACAGGGGGAAATTTAATTTTTTCCCAGATCTTCCTACTCTGAAATTAATGTATAAGGGTGGGGATTTTAAAGGCCCCGGGTCTTTTGGGGTATACCCCATTTAACCCAAAAATACCCCCCCTATGGTTCAATCGCCCAAACTTCCAGAAAATTTGCAAATTGCCCGAAATTTAAACCCCCTTTAAAGGGCCCGCCCTTTTTTGACCCTTTCCTGACACAGCCCTATTTTTTAAAATTTTGGGATATGTCACTTTTTTGGGGAAAAATAACTTTTTTAAAACTTTTACCTAGCCATGTATTTAGAGATTTTTTTCTGTGGCACATTTTGTTTAAAATTAGTAAGAAATTTTTATCCCTACAATCCTTGGTTTTTTTGGGGAAAAATATAAAAATTTTAAAGAAAATTTGGGGAAAAATTTTCGATTTTTTAAAATTGCAACAAAATTTTTGGGGGGCAAGCAGATAATTCTTCCCCAAAAATAGTTTAACTAGCATCTACCATATGTCCACTAAGGGTTGGGATCATTTTTTTTAAAAGTCTTTTTTTTTTTTTTTACGACATTGGGGGGGTTAGAAATTTTATAGTAATTTTCTCACATTTTTTAAGGGAAAATTTTCAATATAATTTTTTTTAGGGGCAACTCCAGTTCTGAAAGGGCTTTTGAGGGGCCTCAAAGTTAGAAAACCCCCATAAGTTACACCAAACTGAGAAAAAAAGGGCCCCTTAACGATTTACAACACAAATTTTGGAAATTTGATAAAACCCCTTTTGATATTCCCAGAAAATTTAAAACAAAAAAAGGGGGTGAAAAATTTCCCAAAAATTTTACTTTTTTTTTCAAAATTTTTCAATATTTAAACCATTATTCACTGGAATACAGTAAATGTGACTAGGGGAAAAAGCAAAAATTAAAATCAATTCCCCCAGGGCTTTTCCGTTTTTTGAGATATCCCTATGTGGCCCTAGTTTCATTAATTTTGGGTCAACCAAAAAGCCCCCGAATAGGAGGACACCTACTATACTTGGGGGCTCATTTTCAATAACGATTTTTTTTTTAGGCGCCCTTTCCCGGGGTTTTGGGGGCACCCTAAGGTTCTAAAAATTAAAAAAACACCCCCAAATTTGACCGAAAATTTTGGGAAACCCACCCCCCTTAAGGAAATATTCCCCGGGGGGCATTTGGGGTATATAACCCCAAAACGGGGATTCAACCCAAAATTTTTTTTTAGCTAAGGCTGTGAAAATTTTAAAAAAAATTTTTTTCCAAAATTTGCAATTTTAGCTTAAAAAATTTTATATTTTACAAAAAAATCCTGGGAAAAAAAAAAAAACTAAAAAATTTTTTAAGCAATTTCTTCCAATTTTGGCAATTCCCTCCCTGGGGGGTTAAAAATGGTGTTTTGGGGGCCCCCATAGCAGGGCGGGATAAGGGGAGGGAGCGGGTATTTGGCCCTTTTTAAAGCAGGTTTTGGTGGGGGCCAAAGTCGCATTTTCAAAGCCCCCAAAGTACAGAACCTTCGAAACCTTCCAGAAGTCGCCCCATTTTGGATTTTAACACCCATCAGGGATCCAAACTAGGGGTGTAAATGGCATTTTGGATGCCCCAGTGTTTTTTTAGTTTTTTTTTACAATTTGGGGAAAGAAAATGGGGGGGGGAAAAACGCAGTTTTGGGGGCATTGTTTTTGAGTTTTTAATTTTTCAGAAAACGCCGTGCAGTGTAAAAGATGTAAAAACTTTACTAATTTGGGGGGCGGGACAATTACAATGATATAATTTTATATTGTTTTTTTTTTTGTTTTTTTTAAATTTTTCAAATAGAAAAAAAGTCCCATAAAAAAATTGCGTTTTTTTGTTTTCCCCATTCTGACAGCCATAACTTTTTTTTTTTGCTGTGTGCAAAGCTGTGTAAAGGGCTTTTTTTTTGCGGGATTAGTTTTAAGTTTTTAAAGGTTACCCCTTTGCGGGTTTTTTTTAAAAAAAAATTTATGCTTGTTCACTTTTTATTAAAAGGGTTTTTTGAGATGTTTTGAAAAAAAATACAGCAATCCCTTGGTTGTTTTTTTATTTTTTTTTTTTATAACGGTTTAATGTACGGTATTATACATGGGAGCTTTACTCAGCAGGTCAATTTCGAATTTTCACCCATAAACCCAAATTTTTAAAATTTTTTTTTGGGTTTTACTTGCTTTTAAAAAATTTTAAAAAAAACTTTTATTTTAACCCGGAAAAAAACGTTTTTTGGGATCGCCCTAGTCCCAGAGCCATAATTTTTAAATTTTTCTGTGGGTTGGAGCTGTGTAGGGAAATTTTTTTTTTGCAAGATGGGTTGACGTTTTAAAATTAGTATCATTTTTTTGGGGGGGGCAAGGCTTTTGATCGCTTTTTAAATCCATTTTTTGGGGGGGGGGGGAGAAAAAATACTGGGAATCCTAGGGAGTTTTTTTTTATTTTTATTTTTAAAAAGGGCTTCCCCCAAAGCAGTATCCTTGATAAATTAGCTTTAATCTTTGGGTTTTGCAAAAAATTTTTTGGCGATACCCCAAATTTTTAAATTGTTTTTTTTTAAAAACTGAAGCACTTAAAAAAAAAAAAAAAAGGTTTTTAGGTTGTAAAAAAAAATATTTATGGGAAACGCTATCTTCTGAGAGCTATACTTTTCTATTTTTCCATATTCCCGGGTGTATGGGGACTTTTTTTTTTCGGGATGAAAGCGTTTTTTTAAATTGGGACAACTTTTGGGGTTTCTAGGATTTTTGAAACGCTTTTTTTTTCCAATTTTTTTTGCTGGGGGGATGGAAAAATAATTTTAATTCGGGGAATTTTTTTTTTTGGGTTTTTTTTTAAAAAGCGTTTACCCGGGAAGGGTTTTTAAAAAAACCCTGACAGATTTTTAAGGGGAGGGGTTTTTACGCACGGGGGCGATACCAAAAAAATGGGGGACTTTATTAAAATTTTTTTATCATTTTTTGGTGGATTGGGGGTTTGTAAAGGGGGAAAAAGGGGGGTTTTAACCCCTTAATTTTTTTTTTTTATTTTTTGTTTTTTTTTTACATGTTTTTTTATTTTTTTTTTTTTTCCCCATTATTTTTTTTTTCTTTTTTTCCCCCTAGGGGGTTTGAATGAGAGTTTTTTAAACTGCCGCCGACCCAAAACGCAGGGGGAGCGAAACTCCTCCTGCGTCTCTCTTAAATTTTTGCCCAACCCCCCCCATCGTCCCCGTAAATTAAGGGGGTTAAAACCCCCCCCCCCCTCCCGGGCGATCCCGGGGGGGGGCCACGCTGCGGGGGGTGTCAGCTGTAATATAATCTGGGCACCCCGCGCCGACCTTTTTTTTTCGGAACTCCCGTTAGAGTTCGCGCGATCCTCTGGAAAGTATCCATACGCCGCTGCGTAAACCCCCCAAAACCCCTGGACGTATGGATACGGGCCCAAGGGCGTTTAAGGGGGAAAAAGATGGAATGCAGTTGGTAAATTTGGGTTGGGTTTTCCCAAATCTTAGATTTGGGTTTAGAAAAGTTTAGTTTTGTCAGCTGCCAGGAAAAAATTTTTACCTACCCCAAACCCAATTTTTTTACCAATATTTGCAGTTGGGGGCAAAGAGTTCAGAAGGGCAAGCTCCCAAAATGGAAACTGTTTTCCCCCCCCTTAAAACGCTTCCCCCAATAAATTTTAGGTTTTTGGGGCACAGTCCCCGAAGGGATTTTAAATTTCGAAAGTATAAGTTATTTAGCGGGGTGATTATATTGTATAATCAACAGCTTCCGATTAAATTAAAATAGGGAGATGGGACGTTGGCCCATTAGTGACCGTAACAATGGGATAGTGTTTTGAGCCTTGCTAGATTGGTGTCATTAAGTGAGCAAAAAAGATATCACAGTTATGTTGTTGCTGTCAGCTGTTCAACGCTGCGGCCCCTTGCTATGACCATCAGACACACACACACAGTCTCTAGGGTGTTTTCTGGCTCTATTCCACACCACCTGTCCCACTCTGTTTGCAGGTCTCAGTCTCCATGGCTTCCTCCAGTTCCTGTCTTCCTGTGCGCACACGGTCTCCCTCTAGGCACGCGCGCAGCACTGCAATGATACTTAAGGATCAGCGGTCCTTGGTCCGGCCCAGTGACCTGTGACCTCTGGCGTTCTTAAGACTTCCTGCCCTCTGGCCATTGTCAGTTCGTTGTTTGTCCTACACTAGAGCATTGACCGCCCTTAACTGCAGTAACTGCTGCAGAACGTCAGTTATTGGCCTTCTGCTTATTATCCTGCAGTAGCACCTCTGCTAAATATATTTCTCGGCACCTTATCTGGATTCTGGTCTTATAGTTTCGACTGCAGCATCCTTTTATTATCCTCCAGTACCAGACCTGCACTTCGGCTACCACGCCAGCATCTTGCCATCGTGCTGCGGTGGGCGCCTGAGGATCCACACCCGGATATCAAACGGGCGCGCTTCGGCATATTGTTTTCTTCCAGCGCAATCCGTTAGCAGTTAACGAACCTGACCATCAAATATGATCCCGCCGGAAGTGACTCTGCCTTGACCTGGTACTCATGGTGAACCGACATTGCGTCGCATCTGGAGCATGTGTTCGTAAGCTGCAGACCGATCACCACCTCGTTTTGGACGACAGTCAATGTCTGCCAACTGGCATCTTACACCTGCTCCACCCACTGCGGTCTGTGCCCGCCTCCTGGCTGCCATGTCCAGTCCTAAGCCGTGCACTTAGCCTCGCCTGCCCGTTATTCTGGAGACCCTCATACGTGTCGCTTCTTTTCCTCAACCAGTGCAACCATGCCATTTTGTTGGTCTCGGGCTCATCAGTATCCATTCTGACCGTGACAAGGTCCTTTCATCATCAGCCTGCTCTGCAGGTGAAGCCTTGGCCTGGGTCCCTCGCCTTCTGTTGGAGAGAGGTGAGTTCCGCTGACAGGTGGACCTCCAGCATTCCTAAGCGCTTCCCGGATGACGCTTCGAGCTAACCTGGGGCGCAACACCTCTGCTGCTTCTTCCCTGCTCCGGTCCGTCAAGCTCACGCAACCGTGTGTACAATATGCCCCCAGTTCCCGTACCAGGGCCTCCGATCTTGCCTGGAACAACGAGGCCCTCGTTGCTGCCTCTGGGTAGTCTTGATGAAACGCCATCATAGGACGAGTTGGCTGGTTCGTGATCTACCTACCACCCTGTGACGACCTCATCGCTCCTGACTACCCGGATTCGACATAGCCGTTTTGGCGGAGTAGGAGAGTTAGACATTGCCAACAGCCTGTGTCCTCCTCCTCTCGTCCTCGGCAAGCTCCGCCTCGTTCTTGTACCTGAAACCGCGAGCCCTACCTCGCCTGACAACCTGCGTTTTTTCCAGGATAAGCCTATGGAGGTCGTCGTTACATCATCTCACCCATAGGAACCTCCCGTCGACGCAGCTTAAACCTGGTCTGGTAACTGCGGCGGTTTCCCGTCATTACCTCCATAGGAACTGCCCAGTCCGCCCATCTGCGCCCCGGAAAACCCCAGTGCCGATGGTGTTGATGGGTGAGTGACTCCTGAATCAAGATGCCTTTGTTCCTCGTTTGACCACGTTCCATCACTCTAACGTTTATCATCTGGTGGCCGCCCCGCCTATGAAGTTCCTGCCTTGCTGAGATTCCGCTCCTCTGAGAACTTTATCCACCCGTCTCTGCTGGAGAAGTTTCAGCCTGCCTGTCTCCCGTCAGAGAGGCCGCGCGTGCGTTTACTCTCCATCCAACGGGGATATTCCTGAAGGAGCAGTCAAGTTTCGAACCCAGCCTGTGTCCTTGAAGGTTGCAGTGTCCCACCAGGAAAATCTGTTCCCTTTACGTGCCCCCCCCCCCCCCCCCCCCTGCCTAGTTCGTCTGCTCCAAGTCCCTGCACGGGCTCCCCGGTGGTTCCAGCTTCACAACCCATCCCGGGATGGAAAACGGGTTAAGTTGTCCAATGGGCAAGCATTGCCACTCTATGCTGTCTCAAGCCAGCCCATGCTGGAGCAGTCCCACCCACACCGTTTCTCTTCCCGTATGTTCTCTGCTGGTTCCAAGGGAAGGAACCATGTGTGCAGGAAGAGCCTCTGGCCTTGCAAAAGGACACCTCTGACTCCCAGCCGTTCCCACCCACCCCACGCCCCCTGCCTACTGTTCTGCTTCTTCTCCCCAGGTCCAAAGAAGTTTTCCGGGACTCTCTGGACACCTCCTCTGACGACAGTTTCGTGGTTGACCGAGGAGGAGGTGGTTACCCCAAGCCGTTTTGTGGGGTTACCCGGCTAGCCCGAGGGAGGGCTTAAGGGGGGGGTACATCAACGTTCACGCGCTGCCCCAGCTATGGACCACATCGTGCCCGTGTCTCTGGTGTTTTCTGGCGTCTAATCCACGCCACCTGTCCAGCTCTCTGTTTGCAGTCTCAGTCTCCATGGCTTCCTCCATTTTCCTGTCTTCCTGTGACGCACACGTGGCTCCTCTAGGAGGCACGCGGCTGGCAATGCATGATACTTAAGGAGTCAGCGGTCCTGTCCGGCCCAGAGACCTGTGACCATCTGGCTTCTTAAGGAGCATTTCCCTGCCCTCTGGCCAATGTCAGTTCGTTGTTGTCCTCATCTAGAGCTTGACCCCCACCTTAAACTGCTGATACTGCAGCTGACTCAGTTATTTGTCCCTTCTGCTTAATATCCCTGCTGTAACAAACCTGCTGCTATAATAGATTTCTCTAGGCACCTATCAGATATCTGTCTTATGTTCACTGCCACGCTTCCGGTGTATACAGCCCTCCAGTACCCAGAACCTGCACTTCGGCTACCCCACTGCCTAGCATCTGCCATCTGTGCCTGCAGGTGGGCCCTGAGGATCCACACCCGGATATCAACGGGCGGTCGCTTCGGGCATATGTTCGTCCAGCGCAATCCGTTACAGTTGCATAGAGCTTATAAAACTCCTTTCCAGCATTCAAAGTATTAGTTCAGACTCCCAGTTGTCCCAAGATTGAAATGAAAGGTCCAGCCTTTTTGCACATGATATGGGAGTCCAGGGAACTTGGGCAACTTGCTGGAAAGAGTTATCCAGTAATTAGCAAAGTTTCAATAAAATTGAATATCCGCTCTAGACCCACTGCACTTGTTTACTTGCTATTTAGAATTGTATTAGTAGGTTTGATGTGGTAACAAGGAATAACATTTCCGAATGTTATATTTGGCCATGAAAGTTAATTGCCTTTAGATGGCTTCATGTCTTCTCCACCAACCATAAAAAAAGACCTAAGTACGGTAAAAAAAATAAATAATGTCATCGGATTGGAGAGGGGCGTATACTTAAAAAGAAAAGCTCTGAATAAATATCAAGGTATAATGGATCCTGCTCAATTCCCCAGGTTTGCCTTCTCGATTCCTGTACTGCTACATAATCAGGAATGCGCATCAAGTGAATGGGAGCATTGTCCAATTCCTATTACTGTTTAGTTGAAAGAAAAGGAGTAACACTCTTTGCAAAATTGACTCTGTCCTTGATTATAAGTTGCTATAAAAAAAAAAAATCGTGATACTGCTCTTGGTTTTGGTGGGTATGTGGTGGAGAATGTTGGGGTTTGTTTATTGTTGTATGCTAATACATGCAGCGAAAGCACTATCAAGGATATAGTGGTGAGTGGACATATTCATTACTCTTAGTGTTTTTTATCTAAAGAAGCAAAATTATTGTATCATGTATGTGGTATCCCTGATGTAAGAAAAATAATGGTAAAAGACGTTTCTTAATTGTTCTGTTTCTGCATACATTGTTTAATAAAAATGATCTGATGATAAAAATAAAAAAAAAAAGAGAAAATAGGGAGAAAGGAATAAAAGCTGAAAAAAATCTCTGCTAATGTTGCATGCTAACCATTGCCAGATGAGTCTGACCAACAAAATAAAGTGAACTAGAAGTATTATTTGGCAGAAGAAAAATATGACAGAGTGGGATATACTGAGACATGGTTGGACGAGAGCTACGATTGAGCGGTAACTTCCAGAGTTACAGGTCTTTTAGAAGTGACCCCGTTGAAACGGACCGGAAAGGGGAGTTGTCTGTCTCTATGTAAATATCCTGTCTAGAAGCCACACTGAGGGACATGAAATAGGAGTGTACATATGTAATTAACATGTGGAATCATTATGGGTAAATATACATGGGTGTAAAAAGCAGGTAATAATAATTCTAATAGGGTCGAGCTAAACTGCCCCCAATAATAACAGACCTCAAGCAGATATGCTCCTCAGCAAATAGATGAAGCATCTAATCAAATGAGTTGTTATAATGTCGACTTTAACTACCACAGACATAAATTGGGATCTGAATCCCTGTAAGCTCTCACAAAGGAAACATGTTTATTGTCTATAACTAAAGATAGAGTGCTTTTCCCAAATGGTGCATGAACGGCCCTTCTAGACTAATATTGACTAATAGACCGGACAGAGGTAAACAAAGTTGCAGGTTTGAGCGGGCACCTATGGAATGGGTAGTGAGCAGAACCATAATATAATAAACCCATTATCCTTCGCAATTGATCTTTTGTCAAGAGGCCGACAAAAACAACTAATTTAAGGAAAGGCTAATTTTATCCTGTATCTTAAGAAGCCCCAAAACCGTATTGACTGGGGAGACATAGTTTTTTAAAATTAGCAATAACAAAAAAATAAATGAGGAGATCTTTATAGATAACGATCATTAGGGCCCCACTGAGAAGAGGTACATACCATATTGCAAAAAAAATAATTAGAACAGGAAAAAACCCACTTGGATTAACAAGTGTAAAGGAGGCAATAAAAAAACAAAAAGAAAGTGTTTCAGCTTACTAAAGACAAGAGGGCAGTGAGAAGAGGCACAAAAAAAGCCTAACAAGGAAAAAAAAAAAATATGTAAACCAAAAATTATCAGGCAGCAAAGCCTGGAGACAGAAATAGTATTGCCATAGAAAGTAAAAGTAACCCCAAAATATTTTTTACACTATAACTAAAGTAGTAAAAAGATTTAAGAAAAGAAAAATGTTGGCCCTTTAAAAAGTACTGAGGGAGAAGAGTTAAAGAGGCGATGAGAAAAAAGCAAAACTATTGAACAATTTCTTCTCCACTGTATTTACTGATTAGGAGACATTCCTGCTGATGAGCAAAGCGGAGAAGGTTAAATTCCAACATAAATGATTTCTTGCCTATACCCTCAGAAGAATTCCAGCTCCACCTTAGGTGACAAGCTGTAAATATGACAAATCCCCAGCCCGCTGACGGTATTAGCAACTCGAGGTGAGTCCCCGTAAGGGAGTTAAGTAATGTGATAGAGTAGGTCCCTAAGTCTTAATATTTATTTGCTGTAATAATAACAGGAGATAGTCCAAAAGGATTGGCGCAGTAACAAATGTGGTGCCAATATTCAAAAAGGGGCTCAAAAAGTGATCTCCAGAAACTATAGCAGGAAACTTTAACCTCTGTTTGGTGGGTAAAAAAGGTTTGAAGGTTTTCCTAAGAGATGCTATCCTGGGAGTAGTGCTCCTGAAGATAAAAATTTTATATCCCGCCGTTCAGCATGGGGTTATGAAGGAATCCGGTCCTGTTCCAAACTAATCTCATCAGCTTCCTAACGAGGGAAGTTAGTTCCATACTGGATCACAGGAGGTGAGGCACTGAATTGACATATATTTGGATTTTTCTAAAGCATTTGATACTGTTCCACATTAAAGGTTGGTACAGTAAAATGAGAATCTTGACTGGAGTAAAACATTTCAAGTGGATAATCAAACTGGCTCACCTGATAGAAAACAAATGTGGTAGGTAATTAACAGGGCATACTCAGTACTGGATTCCCTGTCCCTGAGTGCGGTTACCACAGGGCTCAAGTAAGTTGGTCCCTGATGCCTCTTTGTAATATTTCATAAATGATCTTACACTGGGGATTGGCACAGTAGAATATCGATCTCTTTGCAGATGATAACTCTAAGCTCTGTAAAGGAATCCACACAATAGAGGATAATGTGTTAGTACAAAAGGGATCTGGAAAGGTTGGAGCCTGGGCAAGAAAGTGGGCAGCTGAGGTTCTAACACTGAATAAATATCAAGTTAATGCCACATTGGGGAGGATAAAATCCATTACATTGGTTACATGTTAACTGGAAAAACGCTGGGTAAAAATGACAATGAGAAAGGTCTTGGAATCCAGGTGGACAGTAAACTTTAACTGTAGCAGCCAGTGTCAGGCAGCAGGCTGCCAAGGCAAATAGATCATAGGGTTGTATTAAAAGGGCATAGAAGCACATGATGGAACAGTAATCCCTCGCCACTATACAAGTCACTGTTGTTAGACATCACATGGAAGTAATGTGTGATAAGTTTTGCACCTAGTGCACAGGAAAGATATTGTAGAGCTTGAACCTGAGTACAAAGGGCGGAGGCAAACAAAAAAATTAAAGGCTTGGGTGGACTGCAATACCCAGAACAGATTAAGCCATGTTAGTGTTATTTATTTTAGAGAAGAAGACAGCATCGGGGGACAAATAATATTTTAAATATTAGTGTAAGGGCCAATATAAGACTCTCCCAAGATTTCAATTTAACCCAGGACGGTATCGAGACCAAGGGGCTTCCTCTACGTCTTGAGAAAGAAAGTTTCTACATAAACATGAAATAGGGAGTTCCTTACTGTTAGAGGCTGAGAGACTGAGGAAACTCTCTCCAGAGAAATGTCATGGATGCTTCGACTAACAGAGTTCAAGAAGGCTGTGAGTGCATTACTTGGAGCGTGATAATAGAACAAGTTATAGTGAGACTAGATTCTTGAAGAAGGCTGGATACATATCTAGCTGTAATATATACAAGTTATAGTGACTAGGATTCTGGAGATGTGATCGTGTATCCGGGATTATTCCCGATTGCCCAGATGGAGTCTATGAAGGATTTTTTTCCCCTAACATGAGGACCAATGTTGCTTCTAACTCATGGGGTTATTTCCTTCCTCTCGAGTCAATCAACACTTTTAAACACTTTAACAACACTCTTAGCACAATAAACTGAACGGATGACTAGTATGTTCTTTTTTGTTTCGAGGTCCTGACAAACTATGTAACTATGTAAAACAAAAATAGAAGTTTTTTTTTTTTTTTTACTTCATGGGGGGCACAATATTTAAAATTTAAAAAAAATAAACACATGCCAAAAAAATAAAATAAATAAAACTGACAGCCTGATCCTGCCCTTGGCGTTGGTCATTCCACCCATATTAGGCTGATTATTCTTTTGTCTCACTGCTGACTCTCCGGGGTCCGATGGACCGGAGAGGCCCCGCCCCTTTTTTAAAATTTTCTTTCTCCCTCTTTTTTTATAGCAGTCCAAAGTTACTCTCACAATTTTATTTGCTGTTTGTATATGTTTGCATATACTTATCCTTTTTTCTCATTATGGGATACACCTTGTGAATCATTTCTTTACCAATGTGATTCTTCTGCAACCTCACAATTCCGTGTGTCTCCTGTATAGGTATGCACATTTTTGTTCTTTGTTTCCTCACTACAGAACATGCTGTGTAGATTGTGTCTTTACCATCGTGTTTCATTTTGCGATTTGACTGCAATTCTTTGTTTTCTTTGTGTTTTTGTTATGAAAAAAGTTCAATAAATATTAAATTTAAAAAAAATGACAGCCTGTCTTTTAACCCCATCGCCATTGACCCTAAAAGCTTTTATCACCTATACATAAATGTCCCTGAGGAAAGAGTGACACAATTACAAAACTTATTTTAGCGCCACTTTTGCCTTTTAAAAAAATTATATAAAAAAAAATCTGAATTTTTTTAACCATTTTTCATGACATTAACCCTTTACCTGTGTATGACATATGAGTATGTCATGATGTCAGTAAGGTCTTGTGTACCTAACTTACTCAGCTACATACATTGCAGCTGGCAACCGCCGCTAACCGCAGTCAATGGAGCCAAATTCTCACTCAGCTCCATATCTAAAAAAACAAAAAGTTATCTGTGGCAGAAAATGACACTGCAGCACAAATTTAAGAAATGGAGAACGTTTGTAAACATATGAAAACCCTACATATTGGGTATCACCAGAATCATATCAACCTGCAGAATACATATAACACATCATTTATACTAAAGAGTGAACACCATAAAAATAAAATCCCCACTTAGAATTTATTTTTGGTTTCCAGTATATTCTATGGTATGGTTAATGGAATCATAAAAAACTACATCTTGTCCTGCAAGAAAAAGGCCCTCAAATGTCTATGGTGATAGAAAAATTAAAAAGATATGGCTTTTATAAGGCAAGGAGGTAAAAAAAAGAAGAGACATATTATTATGACCAGTTGTCAGGAAGAGGTTAATAAATGTTATGTTAAAATTACATAAAAATAAAGCCTTACATATCATGGGGAAAAAAAGCGATAAATAATGTGTAGAATAACTGAGCAGGTGAAAGTGTTACAGCTTTCAAACCTGCATGTAAGAAAATGAGAATGTGCCTGGTCAGATCTGGTTAAACTGCAAGCATTTTACTTGTACATAGCCACAAAGTTTTCTGTTCAGCCACTAACAATTAAACCGCTTGTATCCTTACATATGGACCATGTGTTACCCTATGGATCTGAATATAAATCTAATTATGGACTCCTCCTCTTTTTCATACAGTGTTATGTGTTATTATGTCAATAATGTGACAGTAGCTGCAAGTGTGGGGCATATCTACACAATAGATTTTACTACATGGTGGTCACCCTCTAGTCTTTAAGAGGTTTTAAATGAAGTTTCCAAAGATTTATTAAAACTGAAAATTGGATCCAAACTCTAAACTGATATAAATTTCAAAAAATACAGTAGCACCCAACAGGCAGGACAATCCATACAAGCGTTGAATTTATGGAACATTTAAACTGCTTTTCTGCTATCTTTTCTAAATGTATAAAGGTATTTAGTGTATATTTTGATCAAATTGTGTATGCCCAAATTATACTTCATTAATAGATTGGTTGAAAAATCATAGCACTTTGTTTCACCACAATACATTTGAATTACTAAGGCAAGAGTCAAATGCATTTTTTTTCTTTTTGAGAAAAAATGCACCATGAAATATGTAGCAGAAACCTCAGATTTCTGTTGTGTAATTGACTTCTTTCTTTATGTAGATTTCACAGCATTTTAGGACACGTATAATCCAATCCAATAGCGCTAATCTGCGTGCTAGCTCCTGATATATTTTTCAAACTGAATATGCACAGAAAACACGCAAATAATTGACATGCACTCTGAGTTTTTATTTGTCACATAAGGCTGCATCCCCACGGCACAGGACAAATACCGGCCGGTTTGCCGGCCGGTATTTGTTCTGTTTTGCGGCCGTCCCCTCGCCGCGGGGAGGCGAGGGGGGGGGGGCTTTTCTCCGCGATGAGCGGAGAAAAGCCCTCACCCTTCACATTCATTTGCACATATTCCGGAAAAGCCACCGGACGGAAAACCCGTGCAGTGGGGACTGCTGCACAGGTTTTCCATAGAGCACCATTGTGCTAATTTTCGGCCGGTTTTTCAGGCGGTCTGTAAAAACCGCAAATCGGCTGAGAAACCGGCCAAAAACACGTGCCGTGGGGACATGCCCTAACGTTTTAATATGACGCTTAAAAAACGCAACAGGTGCCCCATTGATGGATATTACCATACATACCTATGGCAATGCTTGTTTTATACATCAAAATACACAGACAAAAAAATGACATGTGCGCCCAGCCTAGGACATGAATCAAACACACGGTTTTTTGGCATATTTTATGAGCCAAAGACAGGAGTCAATCCACAAAGAAGGAAAATTGTAAAGGAAAGATTTATGTTTTTTTATCTTATATATCTTTAGTATCAATTTTGTGTTTGGCTCAAAAAGCTTGCGTCTTATTTACAGGTCATATGAATTTCTTGCAATCTGTTAAATAAATAAATGAAAAAAAAATAAATAAATAAATAAATATATATATATATATATTATATATATATATATATATTAATAAAAAGGCAGGCATCGAAAAAGTGATTAATGTTCAGTCCCTATATCAGAAAGGAGTAAAGGTTAATGTTAGTCTGCACATGCCCTAAAGTAGCTACTGAGTGTAGTCACATGAACAATGACTTTTTGATCCTCTTTAGCTATGTAACCTAGAATAACACAATTTTTATCAACATTTTTTAACGTGCAAATGTTAAATAAAAAAAGATTTGTCCTCTATTTGTGTTAAGATACACAACACATATTATTTATTCATTCTAATATTCTTTCCCAGGTGTCCACAGTTTTAGGAGGCTTTTATGTGTGAGTCGCCCTGAACCTAATGGATCGTGACAGAAATGCACAGGGGAACATACTTCATGCTGAACTTATATTGGAAAAAAAAAAACTTTCTAACAGAAGTGGACTGCAGGGGCATATGTTAGAAATGTGAAGCACACTTAATCAAAAGACCAGCAATAACATCTTTTTTCCTACATTCGTAGTGGAACAACATATTGTTTTGTGTTATTTTCAGCAATTTCAATGTTTTAGCAAAGTGAAAAGACAATGAAATATATCAGGATGTTATAATGGATAATAATATGTAGATTGACACATGATAGACATAAGACTTACTCAACACGTTTCTCATTCTATTTCTATTTTTAAAAATAACAAATACTTACATTTTATGAGGTTAATGGCATAATGATACATTATGTAAAGTATGTCATTTCTGTATAGCTATATCAAGTATAGCTATAGGAAGGTGAACAAAAGAAGCTGAGCTGGCTCAATACATGCAATTGTTAAGAACAGCTGACAATGACCATCAGCAACCAAGATTGGAGATATCCAGTCTCAGCTGTTCAACCACTTGAATACTGCAGTCAGCACAACTGCAGCATCTGAGCCATTTTATAGGACAGGGGCATCTCCCTCCACTGTGATGCGATCAAAGGGTACTGACTAGTTTTCATGGCAGCTGGGGGCCTAATGAAGACTTGCAGGTTCGCTATCTTAATGGAATTATTATACCTTGCCCTAGACTGACTGTAACAGATATGTGATAAGTGTACATTATGCCCCTATTGGTAAGTAAAAATAACTACCAAAATGTTTTTTTTTCTTTCATGTATCATATAACAAGACAATGACAAATTTAAATAAATGGAATTAAAAATACTGTACCCTATGTATTTACCCTAACTGGTACCAATAAACACTAAAAGCCTCTATTAACAGAAAAATTTGTCTCTGAAAAATGGCGCTCCATCCTGTCCTGCAGCTGCTCACCTGTCCACACTCCCGCCGATGCCTCTGCTTGCCGGCACACGCGCTGGCTCTGTTAAATTTAAAGCGCCAGTGCACCAGTGATTGGGGATCACCGTACACTGACCCTATTTAACCCTGCCCCTTCCTGATTTTCTTGCAGGATCTTTAGTGCCCTTGAGCCTACTGAGAAAACATTTCTAAGTCATTGTTAGTATTTCTGTGTAACATACCACTGGCCTCCATTACTCGACCACGAACGTTTGCCTCCTGTCCTGAGCTTCCTGCCTGTCCCCGACTACAAGTTTGCCAAACTATTCTGTACCATGCTGCACCTTGGCCGCCACCGCAAGCAAGTGGCATCAGGGGTAGCAACCTGGTAGGACTCCCGCCACAGCATCCCCAAACTGCCTTGTGGCGGGCTCTGGTGAACATCGGGACCTACTTAGATTTCACTCGCTGACTTGGCTTATACCACCACCTGCAATGGTCTAGAGGATCAACTACTCCTGACTGTTACAGTAATATCTGGCCATGGATCCCACCAAAATTCCTCTGCTGAATGTTGCTAACCTCACCACCATTGTGGCCCAACAGTCGCACAACTCAACCACCTGTTCACCATGATGCAGCAGCTCCTTAGCAGCAGCAGCTGTCTTCTATGGCTACTTCAGCATCTTCAGCTCCGGCAGTGTCTGTCGGTACTAAACTAGGCCTGTCAATGCCTTAGAAGGTTGATGGGGACCTGAAGGCCTGTAGAGGTTTCATCAACCAGTGCACCCTGCTTGTGAAACTGATGGCCAGTCAGTTTCCTACCAAAAGGTCTAAGGTGACTCTCATGGTCAGCCTCTATCCAGAAAGCCCTGGCCTGCGCAACTCCCCACTGGGACAGAGATGATCCATTCACGGCTGACCTCTCCACGTTCCTGCATCAATTCCGCAGTGTCGAGGAACCTGTCAGTGCCTCTCCTGCCAAGACCGGGTTATTGAACCTGTGTCAAAGGGACTCTTCCGTAGTTGAATACGCAGTACTGTTCCACACCCTGGCCTCAGAATTTTCCTGGAACGATGCAGCATTAAGACCCACCTTCAAGAAAGGTCTCTCCAACCAAATTAAGGACGTACTGTGTGCTTGAGACCTTCCTTTTAACCTGAGTGACCTAATCCACCTGTCCACTCTTATTGACATGTGCTTTTTGGAAAGGCAGGAGCAGCTTTGTCTGAAACGAGAACCAGTCTGGTCACGTTGTCTACCTCGGCTTGCTCTGGAATTCCAAAGGCCTCCACTATCTAACTCTTTACCAGCCACTGTAAAGAGGCCATGCAAGTGGACAAAGCCTACCAGACCCAGCCAGAACTGTCCCAACAACGTGAGGAGAACTTGTGCCTCTACTGTAACAGCCCTGAACATTACTGCACCGTCCGCAACGTCCGAGAAAGGTACGCACCATGACTACGCAGGAGAGGCATCCTTACATGTAAACAATACCTATCCACTCCTCACCATGCCGGTACAAATCTTGACCAGTTCTGTAATCCTGTTCCAAGTGGCCGCGTTTCTGGACGCAGGATCAACCGGGACTTTTATGGACGCTTCCCTGGTGACTAAGAATCGCCTCCTGGTGGTCTGCCTGGAGTAACCCCTGGCCATCTCTTCAGTCAGCGGGGAACTTCTCAGCGACTCTGTACTGTTCCATATTGAGTTGATGTCTCTTCACATGGGGGCGTTACATAAGTAGATAAATTGTACATGTTATCCCGTTCTTCCTCAGCAGTTCTTCTGGGACTTCCGTGGCTGCAGTGCCATGCCTCTATGCTTAATTGGAAGACGGGAAAAGTCATGCATCAGGGACAAGACTGCCAGTCTTGTTGTTTAATGGCACATCGGCCGGTGCGCGCCACTTCTCAACTGACATTTCCTAAGCCTCTGCCGAGTCTGCCTGCTCCATATCAGGACTTTGTGGATGTCTTCTCAGAGAAACAGGTTGAGACCTTTCCTTCTCATCCTCCATATGATTTCCCTATAGACTTACTGCTGGTACTAGTCTTCCCTGGGGTAGGGTCTACCCGCTGTCTATACCAGAGACTCCTAAAAGAGAACCTCCTGAAGGGTTTTTCTGTAAGTCTACTTTTCCTGCTGTTTCTGTATTCTTCTTTGTTGAGAAGAAGGACGGTTCGCTAAGCCCCTGTCTATCTGTGCAATGACACGGTGGTTTTCCAGGAGTCTGTGAACAAAATTTTCAGAGACCTCTTGCATAGTCGTCTACTTGGATGACATCCTGGCTTTCTCACCTGACCCAGAGTTCCATCAGGTCCATGTGTGCCAGGTATGAAATAATCACATCTACAACAAGCTGTAAATGTACGTCTTACACCAGACCAGTCTTCCGTTTCTCGGGTACATCATCTCGAACAAGGGTCTGCAGATGGACACCGTTAAGTTGTCTGCTGTCTTGCAGTGGCCACAGACCGTCAGTCTCCAGGCCATACAGCAATTCCTGGATTTTGCTAATTATTACCGCCAGTTTATCCCGCATTTCTCTACAGTGGTGGTGCAGATTGTGGCGCTCACCAGGAAGAATGGTAACCCAAAATTCTGGCCATCAGCGCCAAAGAAGCCTTTTCTAGGTTAAAGTCTGCGTTCTCCTCGGTGCCCATCTTGTCTTGACCAGATACTGAGAAACCTTTTTCCCTAGAAGTTGACAACTCTTTTGTGGGGGCTGGGGCGGTTTTCACACAGAAGGGTCCCAAAGGCAAGACCTGTGCATGTGGTTTCTTCTCTAAGACGTTTTCTCTTGCAGAGAAGAATTACACCATCGGGGATCAGGAGTTACTGGCCATCAAGTTGGCTTTAGAAGAGTGGTGCCACCTCCTGGAGGGGGCTCATCTTCTTTTTTAAAAGTATTTATTTTAAAGAGCATTTTCTTTTCTTAGTACATAATATTTAAACAGTTTAGAAAAACCAATACAATCATTATGAAACATTCACGCATTTCAACAATTGCCTTAAATAGGATGGTGTAGCCACTCAAGTATAGACTTGAGGTTAATTCTCATCCTTTGCCACTAATTCAAAGTTGTCCATCAGAATACAGTAGAATTAAAGGTAATCCAGGATATATTTCCATTCACACTCATTCACACCACACATTCTCTTAGTCCCACAGCCACTCAGGTTGCTGTTGCCCAAGATCATATCCCTGCCACCTGGGTCTCTCCATTCACACATAAGTATAGTACCTAACAGGTTTGAGCCGCAAGCCAGAGGCCCCAAATCTCCATAAACCTGTCAGGGACTCCCCTGGCCTCATAAGTAAGCCTATAGAGGGACAAATCTCCATTAACAATTTGCTTCCAGTGCTGTACAGACGGGGTCTTCGGTGGCTTCCAATTTAACAAAATAGTTTTCCTGGCATAGAACATCAATAACCTGTATAATTGTCGTTCATACTTGGTCTGTAATAGTTCCTCCACCAGACCTAGGAGACTGTTTTCCAGAGCACAAACCCCTGGAAGACCCAATTTCTTATTCAGAAATCGATGGATCCCTGACCAAAATACCCGAATGACAGGGCATTCCCACACCACATGAAAGAAAGAGCCCCTCGCGCACCCACACCTTGTGCATTCCGGGTTGAGCAATTTGCCAATACGGGCTAAGCTAGATGGCATGTAGTACACTCTATGTAACCACTTATTCTGTATCAGCTGATCCCGGGCGCTGATCACTGTAGCTCGCCACGTGGACGCTAACTCCTCCATATGATGATCCCCTAAACCAAGGACATCCCCCAGCCATTTATCAAAGGACTTTCTGAGGGGTGATGGTTGGCAACTCAAAATAGTTCTATAAAACGTAGAGACTTGTCTCAACGGGTCTTCCGTTCTAGCGAATTTCTCCAGGGAGTCACTTGCCAATTGAATGTATCCCCCTCCAAATTGTTTAAAACATGCATGACGTAGCTGGAAGTACCTAAAAAGGGATCCCCCAACTGAGCCGATCTTACTAACTAGTTCCTGATAGTCTGGGAAACGCCCCTCCACATACAACTGTCCTAGGTATTTTATACCTCTCTCTGGCCATAACTCGAACTCCACCAGGGAGACCAATTCAGGCAATTTCTCATTTCTCCACAGTGGGATATAAGGCGACCATGTATCTCTATCTCTATCCCCGCGATAAGTACCCACGAATTTCTTCCATACCGCCACAGTCGCTGCCATAGTGGTTGTATATGACTGCACCTGGTAGCGTCCTTGCCTATACACCAAATTAGCTAAGGCCTCATAGGAGCCCACTAACGCTGCCTCCAGCACCACCGCCGGGTTATTGCGATTTGCCCCAATACACCAGCCCGCGTACGTTAACTGCATGGCCACATGATAGATGTAGAAATCTGGAAGCGCCAGCCCCCATCTCTATATAAAGCTTTCAATGTGGATTTACCTATTCTGGGAGTACCTCCCTGCCAGAGAAAGGACCGTATCAATCCATCTAGAGCCTTAAAATGAGACTGCCCTGTACAGGTACAGTAGTTTTGGTAAAAGAACCATTTTTATAACATTAATGCGTCCTATTAGTGACAGCGGCAATGATCTCCAAGCAGTCAATTTTTTTGTGATGTGCTGCATTGTAACCCCAAGGATGAGAGGTATGAATCTCTGCATTTCCCTGTGAATTTGAACCCCAAGGTATCTGAACTTGTCAGTGACTTCTAATTGGCTTCTTGGTGATATATCTTCCTTTTGGATGGAGTCAACCGGGAATAACACCGATTTGGACCAGTTTACCCTCAAGCCCGAAAAAGCCCCGAATGAGTCCACCACCTCCAATAATGCCTCCAGAGAATCACTAGGATCTGCTAAGTACACCAATAGATCATCGGCATACAGAGATACCTTCTCTGTAATCCCCCCGATATTCCACCCTTTTATCTGAGAATTCCTGTTTATGAGCAGTGATAAAGGTTCAATCGCCAGAGCAAACAATAGAGGGGATAAGGGGCACCCCCGTTGTGTTCCCCTATTAAGATCAAAAGGGCTGGACAAATATCCATTCACCAAGACCCTGGCCATTCGTTTCCAATACAGAATCTTGAGCCAGTGAAGAAACTCCGTAGGAAACCCCATTGCCCCATCACCCCCCACATGAATCTCCACTCTACTTAGTCAAACGCTTTTTCGTTATCAAGCGCCGGAATTATCATGGCTGGAATTATCATGGGTGATCCGCAGATTGGTGTATAGCCTTCTCAGATTTATATCCGTGGACTTCCCTGGCATAAAACCTGACTGATCCACTCCTATTATGGACAAGATTATAGAATTAAGCTGCATTGCAAGCACCTTTGCCAGAATTTTAACATCTATGTTTATAAGAGAAATGGGCTGGTAAGACTGACATAACTCTGGAGGTTTTCCCTGCTTGTGGATCACCACAATGGTGGCTTCATAATGGACTGAGGCAATCGCCCTATCTCAAAAGCATCCCTATATACCCTTTCTAATCGGGGACCCACCTCTTCGCTGCACAACTTATACCATTCCACTGGAATTCCATCTGGGCCCAGGGCTTTGCCAGTGGCCATCTGCCCGATAGCTCTACTAATTTCTTCTATCGATATTGGAGCTGCCAGTGCCTCCCTCTCCTCCTCTGAAATCCTAGGAAGTGGGAGCGACCCAAGGAAATCCACCATCTCAGAGTCCGAACACTGTAGTTTAGAAGCATATAAGGTCCTATAATACTCTGCGAACTGCTCCGCTATTTCACCTGGGTCTGTCACCATCTCCCCTCTTAAATTACAAATCACTGCAACTATCGTTTTCGGGGTCTCCATTCTTGCCAAAAAGGCAAGAGCTCTTCCATTCTTGTCCCCCTCGGTAAACACAGTGTGTCTCTGTGACAACAGCCTCTTCTGAGTGTATTGAGTGAGAAGCAAATTATATTCCCTTTGCACCATCTCCATCTCCTCCTTATGCACTTTATCCGGCCGTCTAATGTACTCATCTTCTGGGGGGACTCATCTTCTGGTTAATATTTACACCAACCACAAAAATCTCTTGTACCTCCAGATGACCCAGCGACTAAACCTCTGTCAAGAGGTAGTCCCTCTTCTTTACCTGGCTCCAAATCTTATTCCATTTCCATCCTGCAGAGAACAATATCAAGGCCCATGCCCTTTCCCATGGTTCTGACATTATAGGGGAAGAGGGAACCCCTCGGCACATCTTTCCTCCTAAGTGTCTGATCTCTGCAGTTCCCGTAGACCTCCAACGTATTCCTCCGGGTAAGACGTACGTATGCCCAGCACTCCAGAAGAAAATGGGGACATTGCTCTATGGTGGCTGGACACTCCAGTGCACAAAAATCGTGTCAATTAATTTCTCATTTTTATTGGTGGCTAGATCTTGTTAAAGATATTAAAAAATTTGTGGAATCTTGTACCACTTATGCTTACAACAAGATGTCTCGATTCAAGCTGGCGGGTCTGCAATGACCCTTGCCTATTCCAAAAGAACCATGGAACTATATAGCCATGGATTTCATCAACGACCTTCCACCTTCCTTCAATAATACTATTATTTGGGTGGTCACCAACCGCTATTTTTAAAATGTCACTTTTCAGTCCGTAGTGCCAGTTTGCCCTCTGCCCCATGCCGTGCCAGTCTCTTCATCAAGAACATCTTCTGGCTGCATGGACTGCCTCAACATATAGTCTCAGATTGGGGGGTTCCGTTTGTATCGACGTTTTGCTCCTAGCTCCAAATTAAACTGGACTTCTTCTCGGCAGATCATCCTCAGACTAATGGACAAGTAAAGAGGGGCAAACAAGTCCTGGTCAACTGTAAACGCCATTTTGTCTCAGTGCGTCAGGATGACTGTTTCATTCTATTGCCATGGGCGGAGATCTTTTACAAATCCAGGGATTCGGAGTCTGTGCGCACCTCTCTGTTCTTCACTTCTCCCTCTGGTCTTGTCCTCCGATTTTCCCGCTGTTGATCACCCGGTTTGTGATTTTGTGGTCATCTGGAATGACACCCTTAAGTCTCTTCAACAGTCATCTTCCCACATGAAGGCCTAAGCACAAAAAAAAAAAAGAAGGCTTCCCCCATCCTACACTTCTGGTGACAGAGTCTGGCTGTCTTCTAGATAGATTCGATAAAAGATTCCCAGTTGCAAACTGGGCCCCCGTTTCCTAGGACCGTTTGCAGTGCTGAAAAAAATTAATCCTGTGGGCTATAAACTCCAGCTTCCTCCCACGATGCGTGTCCCAAACTCCTTCCATGTCTCCCTGCTGAAACCACTTATCCTAAATAATTTCTCTCGTAAAACTGCCTCTCCTGCTCTTAAAGCTGATACCACCAACAGTTTTACTATAAAGAATATTCTGGCCATGAAGATGATCAGGGGGAAGGGACACTTCCTCATTGATTGGAAGGTGTTAGGGCCAGCAGAAAGGTCCTGGGAGCTGGAGGATAACGTTCTGGACCCTAAGTTACTGCTGAGATTCCTCCGGGCCAGAAAGAAGGGGAGGCCAAAGGGGAGTACTGTCATGGGTTCTCATGTGACCTTCACATCTGGTTGCAGGCACACCTGTGTCCCGGTGGTGAGTGGCGCTGCGACCCGCATGTCAGGTCGCGGGCGCACTCGCAGCTCCATCCCATCCTGTAACTACTTACCTGTCCGCACTCCTGCCTATGTCTCTGATTGCCAGCATGCACGTCTCCGCTCCCTATGCTGCGCGCATGCCGGCTTTGTTAAATTTAAAGGGCCAACGCATCCTATTTAACCCTGCCGCTTCCTGATTCCCTTGCCGGATCTTTAGTGCCCTTGAGCCTACTGAGAAAACATTTCTTAAGTCATTGCTAGTGTTTCTGTGTACAGTACTGCCTCCGTCCCTCGACCAAGAATGTTTGCCGCCTGTCCTGACCTTCCTGCCTGTTTCGGACTACAAGCTTGCCATATGATTCTGTACCATGCTGTATCTCGGCCATCACTGCAAGCTAATCGCGTCAGGGGTAGCAACCTGGAAGGAATCCCACCGCAGCAAGTCCAACCTGCCTTGCAGCAGGCTCTGGTGAATACCAGGACGTACATAGATTCTGCTCCCTGGTGTGGTTTATACTACTGCTTGCGGTGGTCCAGATGATCCCCTACTCCTGACTGTTACAGCTCTGCTTTAAGCAGGGTTAGCAAGGGAAAGAATAGGGCGTCCCAGACATGTGCATCTTCAAAACGTCTCAATTTTTTGCCAAAGTTCATGCAGAAGACTAAGTAGCTTCTTGGCAAATTTGATCTCATAAGGTTTAAATTTCTACTCTGCCATATGGATGCTACAGAACATGATACGATGGCCCAGAGTTCTCTAGGCAATAGCTATGCTTCTTGATCATCACAGAAAGAAGTACCATCATGGATTCCGTGTCAAGGAGGCCATGTTGTTTTTTTTTTTCATCTGTAAGGGGTTGTCCCCATGCCAGGTTTTTCAGCCGGTTTTTCGGTTTTAAAAGCCGTCTGTAAACCGGCTGTCAAACTTTATCACGGACCTACAGAGTTTCATAGGATGCATGAATGCAATACTCTGTCACTTCCTGGTCAGACTGACTGTAATGTGCATACAACTCCGTGGTGTATTCAACTCTGTGTTTTAATTCTGCTAATTAGTTTGTTAGCTCAGAAGCTCTCCAGAACTGCTAGCAGGAGTTTTTATCTGATCCCTCAAACAAAAGCCCTAATTAGTGCTGTTTACTTTAGTATAAATCAAGTTTTTTACTGCCTGCCAGCACAGAGCTGCCGCGACCTGTGTGATGACGTCACTCACTGCTATCACATAGAACAAACAGCAGGGGGGAGAGATCTTTACAGATCGGTCACTGAGGGAACAGAAATAGCCGGGGAGGTGATAAATTCACTTGTATCTCCTTAACAAAAACAGATGAACAAAAGCAATATATTTGGAAAATGTCTTCATTTAATGTTCCCTACATTTTGAAAGCTATTCTTTGTAGCGATACAACCCCTTTAAGGGAAAATCTGTGCAGCGGTCTCCACTGCACGGATTTTCTGCCGGACAGTTTATTAGACCGCCGGCTGTCCATAAAACATTGAACATGTTAATTCTTCTGCCTGGTTTTCGGGCGGAACATGAACATGTCAATGTGAAGGGGGAGGACTTTTCTCTGCAAACAGCCGAGCAAAGCTGTCCCTCTGCGGCCGTGTATACGGCTCCAAAACAGAGCAAATATCAGTTGGATAATCCAACCCGTATTTGCTCTGTGCCGTGGGGACATGCCTTAAGAGGCCCTTAGAATTGAAGAAACAGACTCCCAGTTTTTCTGAATTTTTGGCATCAATATAAGTTTACACTGTTCTGTTGATCAAAAGGATGAATGTTTGATCCACAAAGGAAGAATCTGAGAAAAAAACCTGACAAGATTTCCTGGTTGTTATTTCTCAGCTGCCATTGGAAGAACCCAAAGGCATTCTGAGGACTTGAAATACAGGAAGCACCCTACCCAGCTTTTCACCCACCCAACAGTACTTTTGTGGGAATAAACCACCTAAACTGGAAGCATCACCTGGAAGCTCGCTGATTAGTGTGACTGTGGTTTTAGACCAGTGAGGTGTACACTCTTATCTTTGTCTTCCGTACTGCTGACATTAATTGTTATGTGTCCTGACAACTAGACAGACATTAAGAAATCATTCTTGGGAAGATAAAGCCTGTAAATTCCTTTTCTGAGAACTTTAAAGAATCACTTGACAAGATGATAATTGGAGAACATACCTTCTTACATTGTATTAATATCCTAGAAGTGCACTTTATGAGTATTTGGGTTACTGCCCTTCATACTGCCTTGCTACAAGAAGTGAGGAACTGGACGTAGAAGGGATAGCAGACATCAAGCTAATAATATTTTCTAGACTTTGTGGTAAACTCCAGAGGCAAAGCCTCTACTCATATGGCAGTTTGCTAAGAACTGCCTAAGATAGACCCTTTCATGTCGGTAATACCTGTCAATTTCTAGACCATTAAGTTGAAGCTCTCCAGATTTGGCTGTAGAAGGCCCATCTAGATTAGAAGATATTTTCATATGAGGAGCTTTTAGAATATTCCCTTCAAGAGCACTGACATGAGTTGAATTGAGTCCCTTCTTAGTCAAAAAAAGGAATGACTGCAATAGACCTAGATTTTTTGTTTAAGATTTTCCTGGGAATCTTGAGAAATATAGGAACCAAAAAAAG
>JAODAL010047678.1:0-29688 GCA_025379985.1 Phyllomedusa bahiana | reverse complement strand
CCCCCCTTTTTTGGACCCAGGAAGAACAGAAGGAGGGAGGCTGCACTAAGCACCGGGAGCCAATATGGCCGACTGCTTCTTAAGGAGGTTGTTAAAGATTAGAGAAACATGTCCTACTCCCACAAACAGCGCCACCCCTGCCCTCAGGTTGGTTTTGACATTGCAGGTTTTTCGGCTCCACTGTAATGGCCCAGAGCCCTGCAGTACCCACTTTAAAAACCCCCACAGGAAAGAGGTGGCGCCGTCTCTGGCCATGTTTTTTTTCTCCTGGATGACCCCTTTAAGGCAGCAGCGGTGATCATGTTGCCCCATGGGTCCTCTCTGACCTCCGCTCGCCCTGCTCATGATTATTACCCACATCACATGAATAAGGATATGGGGATTAGGCGCGGAGGGGGTGGGGGGGACTGCAGCTGCCGCTCCCATCAATAAAAAACAAAAGGGGAGTTTGCCGAACCCGGGAATAAAACGGGGGGTTTAAAACAGGTAGTCAGCGAAAGACGCAGGAGGGGCCCTCGGCACTGAGATGACCGGGGCCCCTGTACAAGTTGGGGTCCAGAAGCATCGCACCTCTCCCCCGACCCAGAACCGTCCCACGCTGTGACATTGGTTGTGGGAAGGGAGTAAAAATGCAGTGTTTTGATTCACTGACAGCAAGCAGAGATCTTGGAATATAAAGTCTATGGGAATCTTGCAGTACTGTTCGTTATACAGAGACGCTGGCCCTTTAATCGTGTTAGGGCCCCGGGGCCACACATCTATTCTGGGAAGAGCTGAACCTTAAGCGACTCTGTTATAAGTTACCCAGCGCAGGTGGAGGAGATGGAGGATAATGCGGGCAGCGGCGGCTACAGTTACAGTGCTTTATGGTTATTGCGCGGCGGCCGCCGCTTTATGACAGGACGAGCTCCGGTTACAGATGGAAGCGACAAAGGGCAAGCGGCAGGAAAGCACCGGCTGCCACAGTGCTAATCCTGCCGCCTCATTATATGAGCTCCTGTCCTGATACAGAGCTCCAAAGCCCCTGCACAGAACATATAGCCACCACCGGCTGACACAGTCCCCTAATCCTGCCGCCTCAATTATATGAGTTTCCTGTTCCCCTGATACAGAGCTCCAAAGCCCCTGCACAGAACTTTATAGCCACCCCCGGGCCTGACAACAGTGCTAATCCTGCCGCCTCATTATATGAGCTCCTGTCCTGATACAGAGCTCCAAACCCCCTGCACAAAGCAGCACATACAGCCCCCACCGGGGGCGCCCTCTGCAGGGAGCTAATCCTGCCGCCTCATTATATGAGCTCCTGTCCTGATACAGAGCTCCAAACCCCCTGCACAGAACATATAGCCACCACCGGGGGCGCCCTCTGCATGGAGCTAATCCTGCCGCCTCATTATATGAGCCCCCCCTGTCTGATACAGGCTCCAAACCCCCTGCCAGAACATACAGCCACCACCGGCTGCCCACGTGCTAATCCCTGCCCCCCTTCATTAAATAAAGTTCCTGCCCCCCTGATACAGAGCTCCAAACCCCCTGCACAGAACATACAGCCACCACCGGCTGCCACAGTGCTAATCCTGCCGCCTCATTATATGAGCTCCAAACCCCCTGCACAAAGGAGCACATACAGCCACCACCGGGGGCGCCCTCTGCATGGAGCTAATCCTGCCGCCTCATTATATGAGCTCCTGTCCTGATACAGAGCTCCAAACCCCCTGCACAGAACATACTGCCACCACCGGGGGCGCCCTCTGCATGGAGCTAATCCTGTCCTGATACACGGCTCCAAACCCCCTGCATAGAACATACAGCCACCACCGGGGGCGCCCTCTGCATGGAGCTAATCCTGCCGCCTCATTATATGAGCTCCTGTCCTGATACACGGCTCCAAACCCCCTGCACAGAACATACAGCCACCACCGGGGGCGCCCTCTGCATGGAGCTAATCTTGTCCTGATACACGGCTCCAAACCCACTGCACAGAACATACAGCCACCACCGGGGGCGCCCTCTGCATGGAGCTAATCTTGTCCTGATACACAGCTCCAAACCCCCTGCACAGAACATACAGCCACCACCGGGGGCGCCCTCTGCATGGAGCCAATTCTGTCCTGATACACAGCTCCAAACCCCCTGCACAGAACATACAGCCACCATTGGGGGCGCCCTCTGCAAAAAGCTAATCCTGTCCCGATACACGGCTCCAAACCCCCTGCAGAGAGAACATACAGCCATCACCGGGGGCGCCCTCTGCATGAAGATAATACTGTCCTGATACACAGCTCCAGACCCCCTGCACAGAACATACAGCCATCACCGTGGGCGCCCTCTGCATGAAGCTAATCCTGTCCTGATACACAGCTCCAAACCCCCTGCACAGAGAACAGGTCAATGATGGATGCGTTACCACCTCACAGTGCATTGTTCATTTGTATAGGAGAAGTGGTACTGTGCAGTGTCGGCATGTACAGGACAGGAGAAGTGGTACTGTGCAGTGTCGGCATGTACAGGGCAGGAGAAGTGATACTGTGCAGTGTCCGCATGTACAGGGCAGGAGAAGTGGTACTGTGCAGGGGTCCCGCATGTAAAGGGCAGGAGAAGTGGTACTGTGCAGTGTCCGCATGTAAAGGGCAGGAGAAGTGGTACTGTGCAGTGTCCGCATGTAAAGGGCAGGAGAAGTGGTACTGTGCAGTGTCCGCATGTAAAGGGCAGGAGAAGTGGTACTGTGGCAGGGGGTCCCCCATGGTAAAGGGCAGAGAGAAGTGGTAAACTGTGCAGTGTCCGCAATGTAAAAGGGCAGGAGAATAGGGGTACTGTGCAGTGTCCGCATGTACAGGGCAGGAGAAGTGGTACTGTGCAGTGTCCGCATGTACAGGGCAGGAGAAGTGGTACTGTGCAGTGTCCGCATGAACAGGGAAGTAGAAGTGGTACTGTGCAGTGTCCGCATGTACAGGGCAGGAGAAGTAAATACTGTGCAGTGTCCCGCATGTACAGGGCAGGAGAAGTGGTACTGTGCAGTGTCCGCATGTACAGGGCAGGAGAAGTGGTACTGTGCAGTGTCCGCATGTACAGGGCAGGAGAAAAGTGGGTACTGTGCAGTGTCTACATATACAGGGCAGGAGAAGTGGTACTGTGCAGTGTCCACATATACAGGGCAGGAGAAGTGATACTGTGCAGTGTCTACATATACAGGGCAGGAGAAGTGGTACTGCGCAGTGTCCACATATAGAGGGCAGGAGAAGTGGTACTGTGCAGTGTCCGCATGTACAGGGCAGGAGAAGTGCTACTGTGCAGTGTCCGCATGTACAGGGCAGGAGAAGTGGTACTGTGCAGTGATGTTAGCCACTCCTCCTATACGGCCACCGTTGTGTCTGTACCGCTCCAGATTTTACAGCAATTTTACAAACATTTTTCTGAGTTTTTGCAAGTAATAGATCTTCTAAGACTGTAAAAATGCCAGTTCCCTGGCGGCGCGGGGTCCGGACTGCAGATCTCCACAAGGGCTCCCCTGGCGTGCCCGCTCCCCCGCCAGTCACAGGCCAAGTGTCCACCACCAAATAAATCCGGTCTACGTCCGCAGGAGCACAGATCTGCCCCGCATATCCGCGAGCCACGAGAGAAGCTGCAGAAATGAGTGCAGACTCCTCACCACAAACCGCCATAGACCTAACACATCATGAGCCGCCTGGAGAGCGGGCACAAGGGGCACAAACTTATCAAAGTAGAGGCTCGCCCCAGAACACCGCCGAGCTGAGCGTGCGCGGACAGGTCTAGAAGGGCGCGTGGCCGCAGTATGTGGAGGCGCCATCCGTTTCCACATCAATGTGTTTAGCAGATGGAGAACGCACCGTGCAACTTTATTATTTTTTTTTTTCCTAAGCATCCGGAAATGGAAACCGTACAGCGGTGAGAGCGCCCGTCATAGAAACGCAAGGAATCCGAGCCAATGACGCTGCAGGGAAATCAGGCGACAGCCAATAAACAACAAGCAAACATGGCCGCCGGTGTGCGCCTGGGATATGCGGGATAACGCGCACGTTCTGCAGGACGGTCAGAGGTGAACCTAGCGGGACTGCAGGCTGCCCACCTACCTGACTCCAGAGCTCCTGACCACCATGATGTCTGCTACAGCTGAGCCCAATTACAGAGCACCTGAGCCTGGGAGGATCCAATGCTCTGGGGGCTGGCAGGATCCAGTGTCCCGGGAGGATCCAATGCTCTAGGGGTTGGGGGGAACCAGTGTCCCAGGGGACTAGAAAGAACCAGTGTCCTGGGGATCCAGTGTCTTGGGGGACTGGGAGGATCCAGTGTTTTGGGGGACTGGGAGGATCCAATGCTCTGGGGTTGGGGGGAACCAGTGTCCCAGGGGGCTAGGAAGAACCAGTGTCCTGGGGATCCAGTGTCTTGGGGGACTGGGAGGATCCAATGCTCTGGGGGTTGGGGGGAACCAGTGGTCCCGGGGGGGCTAGGAAGAACCAGTGTCCTGGGGATCCAGTGTCTTGGGGGACTGGGAGGATCCAATGCTCTGGGGGTTGGGGGGAACCAGTGTCCCAGAGGGCTAGGAAGAACCAGTGTCCTGGGGATCCAGTGTCGTGGGGGACTGGGAGGATCCAGGGTTTTGGGGGACTGGGAGGATCCAATGCTCTGGGGGGATCCAGTGTCCAGGCACATCCTGCCAACATGGCAGCTGACCCCAGAGCGATCACTGATCTGTGTCTGGACAGGTGCTGGATCCAGGGCCCCCCCAGGGGTTCACAGGAGACTGAGCCGCAGTAGGCGTCACGCCCTGTCGCTATCGAGCCTTGGGTCCTGCAGTACGGGAGTCATTGGGTTAATGCGATGCGGTTTCATGGATGTCCACAATCATCATGGCGCCTTGACCATATATAGGGCGCCATTCACATCACTCAGAGCGTATACTGACAGGAAATAGAGCAAACGTCGCCCATGAGAGACCACTGCCCTGCAGACCCCTGCTGCCTGGATGTGAACCTGCGTCAGATGCCCAAAACATGAGGTGTATGAGGCCCGGTGACCAGACCCACATTATAAAATCCAAAAGTAAAAATTGGTCATCACATCCAAAACCATTTTAAAGGGGTATTCCCATTATAGCAAGATCTGCTGGAAGGGATCCTCGCCATAAAGTCAGCAACTCTCAGCATGCACATTATTGTACACGTTACATAATACAGGCCTTTTTTTTGCCTGTCTTTTCTCCATGGTTACCGACCACCTCTGTGTGCTTTCAGTTATGGGCGGTATTGCAGCATTAAAGACTGTGTATGAATAAGTTCCTGTGCCCGGGATAGCGAAGGCACTCATCAACGCTCCTGTGTACTCCCACTCCCCCGGCCACAGCAACTTATTCTCAGACAGTCTTTGATAACGCTGCCTTATCAACCACCAGTGAGAGCACAGAACGGTGGTCGGTAACCAAGGAGACGACAGAGCAAGTAAAAGGTGCAAACAGGCCTGTATTAGGTAAAGCAGACGTATGGTTTAATACAGTGCGCTTTACAGTAAGCGTCCTATTTGGCAGCACTCGCTGTGATGGGAAAACGCCTTCAAAGATAATGATGTTGGTGCAACAACCGATCGGCAGCTACAAACGCGGAGACGCCGCGAACAGAGGAGCGACTGTAAAATGCATTTCTGACACTTTTTGGATGAATGAACCACCCGACAAAGGCCCTCAGGTCAGACGGGGACCTGCACTCACCTCAAGTGGGGCCCACTCAGGCCTCCAGACATTCAGGGAGTGAAGGTCCCCGCTCGGGTCCCTGGCGTCCGCGGAGCTGCCGCTCGGTTGTTGTGTGGACACACGTTATCGTCGAAAATTTTTTTTTGCTTAGACTTACCTGGAATTACTGCAAAATGGCGGCATCCCACAGAAACCATGGCAACCAAGATGGCCGCCCTGCGCCTCAGCCATGAGAGCGGTCAGTGCTGCTCATACATAGGCGTAACGTGAAGCTTGTGGGCCCCAGTGCAGATAGTGAGGGGCCCCTCAGTCACCATGTGCCATGGACCGTGCTGTGACAGGAAGGCTTGTGGGGCCCCTCAGACTGCAGGGCCCAGGAGCAACCGCTGTCTCTGCACTCCCTCTGCAGCTACGCCCATAGCAACCAATCAGAGCGCAGCTTACATTTCTCCTCAGCACTACCAGACAAGCTCTGATTGGTTGCTGTGAGCGCTGAACAATTGCTATGAGCTCGGTTTGGTTGCTATGGGCTCGGTTAGGTTGCTATGGCTGATTGGGTGACACGGCCTATGGTGGCGCCATAATACGTGCAATGTCCCAGGCCAGCTCCACACACACAGTTTTCTATTTCTCGTTGCCAGAAGGAAGCAGCGAGAAATAACAGAAAAATCATCATTGTCTGAAAGATGACGACAGTTTTACACAACGCTCAACAAGTGCCGGACCTGGGCAATGATTCTACTGTATTTACAGGGCCTACACCCCACAGACCTACGCCCCATGAACATACCCCATAAAGGAGGCCCACTGGGTGGATGGAGCACAGGACGGCCGCCATGAGGCTCCCCCACCGCGGCTGCAACGAGGTGTGTGAGGCACCAGAGATGCAGCAATACCCGGGCCCCACCGCTGACATCAATCTGTTTCAGCAGCCCATAACTACACTGACACACTGTAATGAGGTAAACGCCCCATGGGACTGCTGGATCCACCCCCCCACCCCCACCTGTATATCCCGCCATTCCTCTCCACTGGCACCCTGTCATGTTCCCGTAGGCACCTGACCCTTTCCCTTAGGCTCCTCCCCGCCGTCGCCCTCTCCCGTAGGCTCCTCCCCGCCGTCGCCCTCTCCCGTAGGCTCCTCCCCGCCGTCGCCCTCTCCCGTAGGCTTCTCCCCACCAGCGCCCTCTCCCGTAGGCTTCTCCCCACCAGCGCCCTCTCCCGTAGGCGCCTAACCCTCTCCCGTGGGCTCCTCCCCGCCGTCGCCCTCTCCCGTAGGCGCCTAACCCTCTCCCGTAGGCTCCTCCCCGCCGTCGCCCTCTCCCGTGGGCCCCTCCCCGCCGTCGCCCACTCCCGTGGGCTCCGCCCCGCCGTCGCCCACTCCCGTGGGCTCCTCCCCGCCGTCGCCCTCTCCCGTAGGCTCCTCCCCGCCGTCGCCCTCTCCCGTAGGCTCCTCCCCACCAGCGCCCTCTCCCGTAGGCGCCTAACCCTCTCCCGTGGGCCCCTCCCCGCCGTCGCCCACTCCCGTGGGCCCCTCCCCGCCGTCGCCCGCACCCGTGGGCCCCTCCCCGCCGTCGCCCGCTCCCGTGGGCACCTCCCCGCCGTCGCCCTCTCCCGTGGGCCCCTCCCCGCCGTCCCCCTCTCCCGTGGGCCCCTCCGCGCCGTCCCCCTCTCCCGTGGGCCCCTCCGCGCCGTCCCCCTCTCCCGTGGGCCCCTCCGCGCCGTCCCCCTCTCCCGTGGGCCCCTCCGCGCCGTCCCCCTCTCCCGTAGGCCCCTCCGCGCCGTCGCCCTCTCCCGTAGGCCCCTCCGCGCCGTCGCCCTCTCCCGTAGGCCCCTCCCCCTCTCCCGTAGGCGCCTAACCCTCTCCCGTAGGCGCCTAACCCTCTCCCGTAGGCGCCTAACCCTCTCCCGTAGGCTAGTCTCCTGTGGGTCTTCCCGGCCGGCGCCCTCTCCTGTAGGTGCCTAACCCTAACCCTCTCCCGTAGGCTCCATGATGCCATTCCTCTCCTTTTATATTCCTCCTCGCCGGTGCCCTCTCCTGTAGGTTCCTCCCCGCCGGTGCCCTCTCCTGTAGGTTCCTCCCCGCCGGCGCCCTCTCCGGTAGGTTCCTCCCCGCCGGCGCCCTCTCCAGCCGGTTCCTCCCCGCCGGCGCCCTCTCCTGTAGGTTCCTCCCCGCCGGCGCCCTCTCCTGTAGGTTCCTCACCGCCGGCGCCCTCTCCCGTAGGTTCCTCCCCGCCGGCGCCCTCTCCCGTAGGTTCCTCCCCGCCGGCGCCCTCTCCCGTAGGTTCCGCCCCGCCGGCGCCCTCTCCCTTCCCCGTAGGTTCCTCCCCGCCGGCGCCCTCTCCGTAGGTTCCTCCCCGCCGGCGCCCTCTCCCGTAGGTTCCTCCCCGCCGGCGCCCTCTCCCGTAGGTTCCTCCCCGCCGGCGCCCCCTTCTTTATATTCGGTGCGTCTACTCTTCTAGATTTTACCTTAGCAGCTGGGTCACAGAGAAGCTTGTGCCGCGGTGTGATTTACCTGGTTACGTAAACACGGCTTCCATCCTCGCTTTGAAGGTAAATGATAGCGTCTATAATTAAAGCTGATGCCTCTGCGTCGCTCCATAGAATATGACCTGCCGATAAGACCTGAGCCGCCGGCAGATCCCCCAGCGCAGCTGCAGCGCAATCAGACTGTCCTGGAAAGCAACAAAGCTGCAGGGCGGCGCTCATGATCACAAATACACAGATCAGGAGCAATGATATATTTTACATGAAATTAAACAAAAAAAAAAAAAACTATGTAATCGCCAATTTACAGTGAATGGAAACCTGGAGCCGTTACCAGCGGCGAGCATCTAATGGTTATGAAAGCGCTGCAGTCCCCGGAGCAACAGCTGATGAGGCACAGATACTGACATTTGGGCGTCCCGTTGTTTCCCAATGGTATACACTTTATGTACGGGTAGACCAGGCTCTGCCCTAAAAGTGTCAGACAGAAATTTAGTATAAGTGACTGTATCACACGATGGTACCAAAAAAACAACACTTCGGTCCGCAAAAAACGAGCCCTCACTCAGCGCCATGGGTGGATAAACAAAAAAAGTTACTGGGCGCAGCAAATGGCGCCGCAGCACAAAGTTAAAAAATAGAAAGAAAAAAGTGCTTGCGGGGGTTTTGTTTTTATACTTCAGAAAAGCAAAGAAAGTTATGGCTTGTGGAAGGTGCAGAGGAAAAGATGAACGCGTTTAAAAAAAAAAAAAAAAAAGGGTCGGGAAAGGGTTAAATAATTTTTTTTGGTCCTTTTAACCACTCGATTTGAGAACGCTCGGCCATTGATCCCTGAGCACTGGTGCCCGGCGCACAGCTTGTATTAGTGCAGACCCCTGCTGCTATCACAGGGTGACCATTTTAAACATCTGAGCAGTGGTGCCCGGCCCGCAGCTTGTATTCGTATTAGTGCAGACCCCTGCTGCTATCACAGGGTGACCCCTTTAAACGTCTGAGCACTGGTGCCCGGCGCACAGCTTGTATTCGTATTAGTGCAGACCCCTGCTCTATCTCAGGGTGACCCCTTTAAACGTCTGAGCACTGGTGCCCGGCGCACAGCTTGTATTCGTATTAGTGCAGACCCCTGCTGCTATCTCAGGGTGACCCCTTTAAACGTCTGAGCGCTGGTGCCCAGCGCGCACCTTGTATTAGTGCAGACCCCTGCTCTATCTCAGGGTGACCCCTTTAAACGTCTGAGCGCTGGTGCCCAGCGTGCAGCTTGTATTCGTATTAGTGCAGACTCCTGCTGCCATCTCAGGGTGACCCCTTTAAACGTCTAGGCACGGGTGCCCGGCGCGCAGCTTGTATTCGTATTAGTGCAGACCCCTGCTGCTATCTCAGGGTGACCCCTTTAAACCTCTGAAAACTGGTGCCCGGTGCGCAGCTTGTATTCATATTAGTGCAGACGCCTGCTCCATCTCAGGGTGACCCCTTTAAACATCTGAGCACTGGTGCCCGGCGCGCAGTTTGTATTAGTCCAGACCCCTACTGCTATCTCAGGGTGACCCCTTTAAACGTCTGAGCACTGGTGCCCGACGCACAGCTTGTATTCGTATGAGTGCAGACCCCTGCTCTATCTCAGGGTGACCCCTTTAAACGTACCCTTTTCCCTTAAGTGGATCCGGCCTCTCCCGCCGCTCGCTTTAATTAGAAGGTCGTCGTAAAGCGTTGCGTGTCTGATAATCTGGGCAGCGACAGGTGTTCATTTTGTAGTCAATTTCCTGCAGAATTCTTCTGTACAGAGATAGCGAAGCCGATGTCTCCGGCTCAAAACAATTGCACAACGTTTGCTTTTCTCCAAACACAATTAGTCAGAAGTTATAATATTGAACAGAAAAAGGAGGAAAAAAAAAAAAGCGAGCGAGCGGGAGACAAACAAGGATATGAAAGGCCGCAACAAACAATGCGCTGAATAGGCTCCGCGTGCGCTAATCACTGACAAACACCACAACGTCATGAGGGCCGGCGTCCCACGGATAGAGACACCATGTGAACGAGCAGACGCTGGTACAAACAAGATAAACCGAGCCGCAATTATCTGCACTCACCGCCATTGAAGGTCAGAAAAACCCAAGACGCACAACACTGCTAATCACAGCTCCCTCAGTGTCCCTATGACAACACCTCGTGTCCAGTGCCAGGGTGGTTCAGAGTTGTCAAAGGGACATGCTAGGGGTCCCCATGAACTGGGTACTGTAAGGAGTGGTAGTTACAGTGACTACCTGTCTCAGTGACCTATTAGGGCGAGTGAATGTGAATGCAGTAAGGAGCACCCATACTAGAGCCCCCTCTATAGGACACAATAGACCCCTCCTGAGAAATGTACGATACCCCAGCGAAATCAGCTCCATCTACAAGAGGTAATGTCTTGGTCGAAGAGAATGGTTATTTGGAGCCAATGTCCTTATAACAACTTCCAGGATGGTTCAGAGTTGTCATAGGGACATGATGGAGGTCACCAGGTGCTAGGTAGTATAAGCAGTGGTTGTTACAATGACGGTACCTGTCTCAGTGTCCTATTAGGGCGAGTGGATGTGAATACAGTAGGGGGGTTCCTACATAGGGGCCCCCTCTACAAGACACAACAGACCTTTCTCTGGTAGATCCTGACAAATGGAGAGACAACAGCAACTTTGTTGAGAATAGTTACTTGGCACCAATGTCCCTATGACAACACTGAATCACAGTGGTTTTACAGTCACCATTACACCTTCCTCTGGTCACCCAGCTTTCAGAACAAGTCGTCCTCGTTCTAAGGTTGTCCAGACCCCCACACAAGTACGTTGGCCACCCGGCTTTTCTGGGATCAGATACCGTAATTAGAGGAGCCATAATCGGATGACTCCAGTAAAGCGTCCATTACACGTACAGCGGAAGAACAGATATCCCGAGACATGGCGGGAAAATGAGGCGGACGAGGACACATAGGGGTGACCTTCCTGGCAGCAGAGAATAGGGCGACAACGGTCATCTGCTCCTCATCGGCACCGTCTGCGACACACTGTAACGAATGCAGATGAGAACGTCCATCCGTATACTCCGACTCCCCCCCCCAGAGAGCTTTATATACGTGAATACACAATCTAAGGACTGTGCCTCACTGTATGTATTGTCAATTGTCTCAAGACTCCGCCTCCTCCACATAAAGCTCCGCCCTTCACCCAGTACTGACTTCCAGCTGAGCTTGCGCTTATACACTCAAGCCAATCTGAAGAAGCTGAGCTGCAGTGTAAAGTATGGGGGAGGTACAGCCCAGCACCCTGACGCTAAAGGAGATGGATCTCATACCAGGAGTAGTCACTGACTGCAGCTAGAGCAGAGCAGCAGTATACAGCATAGGGGAAAGACAAGATGGCAGCAAGTGACTGCAGGCCTATAGCAATGTCACAGGTAGCCAGTCTACCACTACCTTCCTATGCTAACCTTACGACCTGCAGCGGGCTTTAAGGAACATCACAGTCCATACGGTGAGCGCCGCGCTATAACCCGCACGCTCTTCCCAGCCTAGGTGTCTAGTGACGCAAAACTTAACACCACCCTTAATCATGAAAACCAAGCGGAGGAAAAAAAAAACATCATTGGCATTTTATTAATATTTCATTTACTAAAAGATTGCATCGGTCATCGGCCGCCCGCGAGGTCAGAGCCAAGAAAAACGTATTTACATCTAAAATGTTACAAGTGCAAAGGAGAAGGAGCGCGGACGGGACCCCCAGAAGCCTCTCCATCCACCTATTGTTGTCATACAGTATGTGCCACCGCTGGCGGCTGCTGCAGAACCTCTGCCCTTGGGTCCTGGTCACTGGCAGACTGTGGAGGCCTAGGAGAAGAGCCCAAAGTGTTCACCTGCCCCAGAACGTAGCATGGCCGCACACCGAGACGCCGCCATGTCCGGGCCAGCGACAGAAGGACAGTCCGTTACCTACACTATGCAGAAATAGAGGGCTGGGATACGTGGTGTGGGCCAGTCTGATGTTAGAGGCTATTTCCCGGGGGGATGGTCGTGGTGCATTTCTGGGGTGTACGTCAGAAGAACAATCATCACCCAAAGATGGAGGAGCACCTGCAAGAAAGCAACAAGAGTCAAACGTGGCGACACCATGAAGGCGCTGCGCAGTCCGGCTGGGTGCGGAGAGACCGTAGTGTATGCCCAGCCGATACAGAGTACATGAGTCAGGGGTGGAGAGACGCTGCTGAGGGCTACGCAGACCAAAGAGACTGCCCAGCAGGTATGGAGCACGTGCGCCGTCACTAGCAGTCAGGGGTGGCGAGACGTTGCTGAAGGCCATGCAGACCAAAGAGACTGCCCAGCAGGTATGGAGCACGTGCGCCGTCACTGACAGTCAGGGGTGGAGACACGCTGCTGAAGGCCACGCAGACCAAAGAGACTGCCCAGCAGGTATGGAGCACGTGCGCCATCACTGATCGGACCATGCACAATACTTCCTGGGCATAAGGGATGCTGCTGGATGCTAGAGTGAAGCAACCGACCAGTCGGTACCGAGCACATATGCCAACAATGACAGTACGGTACGCAATATTTGCTGGGCATCGTGCATGGAGAGACACTGCTGGACGCACGAGAGACCAAAGCAGCTGCCCAGCCGGTACAGAGCTCGTGCGCTATCACTCGGGGCAGTACCAGTGCACGATACGTGCTGGGCATCAGGCGTGGAGATGCCATGAAGGCGCTGTGCAGCTGCTGCTTCAGTCCAACCAGACACTGGATGTGGAGAGATACTGGACGTTGGGGAGACCCAGGTGACTCCCTGACCGGTACCAAATGCAACACCTGCTGGGCATTAGGGGTGGGGAGATACTCCTGGACACCTGACGGGATAGGTATCGAGCATGTGTGCCATCACTCAGGGCAGTACCCGCACCCAACACTGGGTTGGGATTGAAATGTGGAGAGATGCTGCTGGACACCAAGAGACCATCCAGAAGGTACCGCGCATGGTTGCCATCACTGACAGCACAGTGCGCAATACTTGCTGGGCATCTGAGGTGGAAAGACACTGCTGGACGCTAGGCAGAACGAAGAAACCACCTGGCAGGTACAGGGTACGTGTGCCATCACTCAAGACCGTACCCGATACTTGCTGGGCATCTGAGGTGGAAAGATACTGCTGGACGCTATGCAAACTGAAGAGACCACCCAGCAGTATCTTGTACGTGTGCCATCACTAAGGGCAGCACCCATGCACGATATGAGCGGAGCATCAGGCTTGGAGAGACACTGCTGGACACCAGACAGGCTGACAGGTATGGAGCACGTGTGCCATCACTCAAGACCGTTCCCGATACTTACTGGACGCCATGCAGACTGAAGAGACAGCCCAGCAGGTATCGGGTACGTGTGCCATCACTCAGGGCAGTACCCATGTATACATGCTGAGCATTAGGCTTGGAGAGGCGTCGCTGGACACTAGACAGGCTGACAGGTATGGAGCACGTGTGCCATCACTCAAGACCGTTCCTGATACTTGCAGATGCCCGATGCCATATGTCAGATTGGACTAGAGACCGCAGCCACACACGCCTGCATCTTATACATGCGTTCTGCTCTGGAGCCGCTCTGCAAACCATTCCAGAAATGTCAGAAAACCCCGCGGGCGTGCGCCAGGGAAGAGCGATGGCACTGGCCCGCAGCTGAATGCACAGTACCCAGCCCCAGCTTCTGCCAGTCACATCTGACCCCACCAGTGACCCTCCGCCCAGCAGCCGTCCTTCTAGGAGGCGCTTACACAGGTTCTGCAGACTGGATTCTGGACTCACCATATAAATAATAATAAATACGCGGGCGATGGGATAGCGCCGCAGGAACACGCCAACCCGGTGCGGGGAAAGAAAAAACCCCCATTAATAAAGGCATAAAGCGTTTGGGGGCCCCCGGGGCAGGTCTCCCGGAAAAACGTGCAATAGAAACTCTGCAGCCAGTCACTGTAAGAACTTTACCTCATATAAAAAAAAAAATTAAGGCACATGGACATCAGATACAAACTGGATAAAAAAAAATGTAAAAAAACTGCCATGACCTCCGCCCCTTTTTTTTCCTATGTGTTTTCTTTTCCCCAAACCCTTCAAGATCTCTGCTTGCTGCCAGTGAATGGAACCATTTGTTTCCATTTTCCAACCCCGGTCCCTCAGCCCAAAACGATGGATCCTTACCACTGAAATTGTAAAAAACCCACATTGTGCAAACAGAGCTACATGGGGTTTTAGATGGATGTTTAATGGGGAAAACCGGGGGTCTGATGACCAAAATGACCCCAAAAGGGGTCCGTTGGGGGGGCCACATTTTAATAGGAAATAATGCGCTATTTTTTTCTCACATTTTTGACGGAATCTGCGACGGAGGTTTCAAATGGTACCAGCAACGCAGATGTGAACACAATGTATTGCGGCGCGCACAGTACATCAGGCTTGGACTGGGCCGCCGGGGGAATCGGTGAATCCCCCGGTGGGCCCCCCCGAGCTGCTGTGGGCCCCGGAGGCAGTGCCGCCGCTCCCCGGGGCCCGGCCGCGCATCCGGTCACTGAACGCCCGGGACCTGCGTCCCGAGCGCCCAGAGACCGGCCCGGGAGTTGGGTACTAATGTCCCCGGCTCCTGGGGCTGCGCGGTGTCAGTGGAGCAGAGCGCCACTAGCGCTGCGCTCCGCTGATCTCCCTGGCAGGTGTAAGGCGCTAGAGGCCTTCAGCCTGCCGGGCGCCGGCCCCTACTGCTGACGTAGGCAGCGCGGTGACGTCACTTCACCGCGCTGCCTATGCCGGGCAGCAGTAGAGGCCGGCGGCAGCACGGAGCGGCGGGAGCCGGAGCCAGGTAAGTGGCTGTTTTTTGTTTTTTTAAACTACCTAAGTGGGCCCTGGCTACCTAAGTGGGCCCTGGCTGCATAAAGGGGGCCCTGGCTACATAAAGGGGGCCCTGGCTACCTAAGTGGGGCCTTGGTTACATAAAGGGGGGCCTGGCTATCTAAAGAGGGGCCCTGGCTACATAAAGGGGGGCCCTGGCTACCTAAGTGGGCCCTGGCTGCATAAAGGGGGCCCGGACTACTTAAGTGGGCCCTGGCTGCATAAAGGGGGCCCTGGCTGCATAAAGGGGGCCCTGGCTGCATAAAGAGGGGCCCTGGCTGCATAAAGAGGGGCCCTGACTGCATAAAGAGGGGCCCTGACTGCATAAAGGGGGGCCCTGGCTACATAAAGGGGGGCCCTGGCTACATAAAGGGGGGCCCTGACTACCTAAGTGGGCCCTGGCTACATAAAGGGGGGCCCTGACTACCTAAGTGGGCCCTGGCTACATAAAGGGGGCCCGGACTACTTAAGTGGGCCCTGCAGAAAGGGGGCCCTGGCTGCAGAAAGGGGGCCCAGACTACATAAAGGGGGACCCTGGCTACATAAAGGGGGCCTGACTTCATAAAGGTGGCCCTGACTACCTAAAGGGGGGCCCTGTATACATAAAGGGGGGCCCTGACTACATAAAGGGGGGCCCTGACTACATAAAGGGGGGCCCTAACTACATAAAGGGGGGTCCTGACTACATAAAGGGAGGCCCTGGCTGCATAAAGGGGGGCTCTATCTAAAGAGGGGCCCTGGCTACATAAAGGGGGGCCCTGACTATCTAAAGAGGGGCCCTGGTTCCATAAAGGGGGGCCCTGGCTACATAAAGGGGGGCCCTGGCTGCGTAAAGGGCGGCCCTGGCTACGTAAAGGGGGGCCCTGGCTAACTAAGGGGGTCCTAACTACATAAAGGGGGCCCTGGCTACATAAAGGGGTCCGAACTACATAAAGGGGGCCCTGACTAACAAAGGGGGGGCCTGGCTACATAAAGAGGGGCCCTCGCTCCCTAAATACTAACGGGGGCCCTGACTACCTACACACTAGCTAAAGGGTGGGCCCTGACTTCCTGCATACTAGTTAAAGGAGGCCCCTAATACCTGTATACTACCTAAAAGCGACCCCTAACTGTCTGTATACTACCTAAAGGGGGTCCCTAACTACTTGAAGCCTATATAAAGGGCACCCTAACTACCTACAGCTTACCTAACTGGGGGAAACCACCTACCTACAGCCTAACTAACTGGGGTCCACCAACCTAACTGTAGCCTATCAACTTGCCTAACTGGGCCCTGCTTATCTAACTGGGGGCTGTTTACCTACCCACCTGTGGCTAGGTACCCACCAGCCTACCTGGGGCTGGGCTTCCAACTTATCCAGTGGGGGTCTACCTACCTAAAGAGGGCCTATCTAGTTACCTGGGGCCCTGCCCATTTGCCTACCTACCTAGGGTCTTGCCTACTTACCTGGTAATATAATTGTGAGGGGAGCAGCCCATAGTTGTAGCATTATCTCCAGGGGTCAGTTCTCTCCCCACCCTCCAACCCCTTAGGGTACTAGGCCTCTAAGTTATGGCTTGTACCCGCTCTCCCACCCCTGGGAAGTCTGTACAGAGGTGGGAATAGGTGAAGAGATGCTGGAAAATTGAGGATTTTAAGATATTTGTGTGTAATTTCAGCAGGGATGAGCTGTGGCCGGGACAAGTCATCATGGCGGTGTGGAACTGATGCAGAAGAAAAGGGAATAAGAACGACTCATGAGAGAAGAGAACGACTCATCAGATAGGACGTCTCCGGTGAGTCCCTGACGTCAGGGATTATTTTACTTCTATATTGGATCAGTGCTGTATTCACTGTATTGTGATGTGACCCGAGCTGGTGTCGGACCACTGTGTGGTCGCTATATGGCGGTGTTGTAGGTTATACCTGAGCTGGTGTCTGACCTCTATGTGGTCTCTATATGGCGGTGTTGTAGGTTATACCTGAGCTGGTGTCTTACCTCTATGTGGTCTCTATATAGCAGTGTTGTAGGTTATACCTGAGCTGGTGTCTGACCACTATGTGGTCTCTATATGGTGGTGTTGTAGGTTATACCTGAGCTGGTGTCTGACCTCTATGTGGTCTCTACATGGCTGTGTTGTAGGTTATATTGGCGCGAGTATAGTGGCAGCACACATGTGTCCCTGATTGTAAGAGTGAGGGAAAACCTGACCCTGTGATTAGGAGTTAGACTTTTACTTTCTTGCTGGTGTTTATTTTAGAAGGTGGTGAGGTGCGTGACCAAGGGAAACATGGAGGGGGATATTGTATGTCGGCTAGTGGTGGGATATGGATGGAACTACTTAGTCCTGTATCTATGATATGTTAGACTGACAAATGTGTGACTACATTGTACTACACAATACAATTCTGTTTTGCACACTGTATTATGTGGTAAAATGGGCGCATTTATGTCCGAGAGGCCGGTAATATTTTCATTTCGTGTGTTTCGGGAGCTCGCGCTAATACGTGCGTACTCCCGCAGCATGTGGGGGCAACAGCCCGCTGCTCCCATAGACATGCATTGCTCGCGGTGCGTATTCACCGCAAGTAACTGACATGTCACTTATCTCCCCGCGTGTACAATACGATATTGTACGAGCAGGTAGAGGAGGCGTAATCCATAGTTCTCTAGGAGAGCTATGGATTACCGTAATTTTGCCGCATCTCGCCCGTATTAGAGAGAAATACGCAGCGAAATGTGTGCCTAAATTGCCCCATGTGAACATACCATTACTGACAGCAAGCAGGGACGATGAAAGTTGCCAGGGACTAGGATACAAAAAAAATGCAGAAAGATGCAAGTTTCCGTTTTAATAAAGCTTAAAATCTGCTGCCAGTGACGCTGAATGTGAAGGCTGCACATGGGGCACATACCTGAAGCGGTCAATAGTGCTCGCAGCTTTACGGACCCTTCCGTACATTCCGGCAATGTTGGCGTCGGCATCGCTGAACAGGACGGGAACGCTTCTCAGACGAGCTCCTAGAGAGTTACAAGAGGAGACAGATTAACCCAGGAGCCCAGACAAGAGGATGGATCTCTGCAGGAGCCTACGCACCGTCCCCGCTGTCCACGGCGGCCATGTTGATGGTGGAGCCGCTGCCCTGTGCGCTCTTCAGCTGATGCTCCAGCCTCTCCAGCTGATAGACCAGCGAGTTCTTCTCGGTGCTCAGGCTCTCCAGCATGGTCTGCTTCTGGATCAGCGTCTCGGTCAGCTGGTGCAGCCGGTTCTCCAGCTCGCTGTGGCTGCTGCTGCTTAACGCTTTGTTGGTGAGCTGCGGAGAAACATCAGTCACTCCATTAGAAACTGAACGGGGGCGGAGGCGCCAAACACGAGGACTTGCCATAGATTTCCTTAATCACAAGAGTTCCTCACAGCTCACACAGAAGCAGCGTCACACTGCAGGGACAGTACCTGATTCCTGAGTTTCTGGATCTCATCCTCCCGGTCCCGGATCCTTCCTTGTAACGTGTTCTTTGTCCTGTACAGCTCCTCCTGCGTATACTGCAATTCCTGCAAACCGTGGACATGAAACAGACGTGAGGGAGCAATGAGGATCTCCAGGTCACAAGCCGAGCGGTGCCAACAGCTTGTGATCCATTACTGCCCTTGTATTCAGCCCACAGCCCCTGCCGTACCGAAATAACTTGCCAGCGGCGTTACCTGCTTCTGACGCTCAAGCTCGGCCTCCAGTTCCTGCTTCGCCCTCCTCTGCTCCGCAATCTGCTCCTGACAGTCCTGCAGCTGCTCCCGCGCCGACTCCGCTTCACTCACCTGCTGAGACTCCAGATCCTGCAAGAGGACGAAACACACAAGAATCTATATGCTGACAGTACAAGCGCCACAAAGACTACAGCCAGCAAGAACGTGCACATCCATATACATGACACGTCGCTCTCTAGCGATAGGAGGCGTTGTCGGTGATGTCGCCGATGCCGCTCTCTAGCGATAGGAGGCATTGTCGGTGATGTCGCCGATGCCGCTCTCTAGCGATAGGAGGCGTTGTCGGTGATGTCGCCGATGCCGCTCTCTAGCGATAGGAGGCGTTGTCGGTGATGTCGCCGATGCCGCTCTCTAGCGATGGGAGGCGTTGTCGGTGATGTCGCCGATGCCGCTCTCTAGCGATAGGAGGCGTTGTCGGTGATGTCGCCGATGCCGCTCTCTAGCGATAGGAGGCGTTGTCGGTGATGTCACCGATGCCGCTCTCTAGTGATAGGAGGCGTTCTCGGTGATGTCACCGATGCCGCTCTCTAGCGATGGGAAGCATTCTCTGTGATGTCACCGATGCCGCTCTCTAGTGATAGGAGGCATTCTCAGTGTTGTCACCGCCGCTCTCTAGTGATAGGAGGCATTCTCAGTGATGTCACCGCCGCTCTCTAGTGATAGTAAGCATTCTCAGTGATGTCCCCGCCGCTCTCTAGTGATAGGAGCATTCTCAGTGATGTCCCCGCCGCTCTCTAGTGATAGGAGGCATTCTCAGTGATGTCCCCGCCGCTCTCTAGCGATAGGAGGCATTCTCGGTGATGTCACCGATGCCGCTCTCTAGCGATGGGAAGCATTCTCGGTGATGTCACCGATGCCGCTCTCTAGCGATAGGAAGCATTCTCGGTGATGTCACCGAAGCCGATCTCTAGTGATAGGTGGCATTCTCAGTGATGTCACCGCCGTTCTCTAGTGATAGGAGGCATTCTCAGTGATGTCACCGCCGCTCTCTAGTGATAGGAGGCATTCTCAGTGATGTCTCCGCCGCTCTCTAGTGATAGGAGGCATTCTCAGTGATGTCTCCGCCGCTCTCTAGTGATAGGAGGCATTCTCAGTGATGTCACCGCCGCTCTCTAGTGATACGAGACATTCTCAGTGATGTCTCTCTAGTGATAGGAGGCATTCTCAGTGATGTCCCCGCCGCTCTCTAGTGATAGGAGGCATTCTCAGTGATGTCACCGCCGCTCTCTAGTGATAGGAGGCATTCTCAGTGATGTCACCGCCGCTCTCTAGTGATAGGAGACATTCTCAGTGATGTCACCGCCGCTCTCTAGTGATAGGAGGCATTCTCAGTGATGTCACCGCCGCTCTCTAGTGATAGGAGGCATTCTCAGTGATGTCACCGCCGCTCTCTAGTGATAGGAGGCATTCTCAGTGATGTCACCCCGCTCTCTAGTGATAGGAGGCATTCTCAGTGATGTCACTGCCGCTCTCTAGTGAATGGATAGCAGCACTATACAACATTGGGGCTCACCTGTAGCTCGGTCTCACTTGCTGTATCTGAGTCAGCAGCTTCTGGATCTCCTCTCTCTGCAGGTCTCGCTCGTGCCTCATCTCCTCCAGCTCCATGCTGCTCGCTGTGTGACTGTCCAACCCTTCGATCCCGGATCCCTCCTTCAGACTGTTGATCAGTTTCTCTTTGGACTGCGAAAAAGAAATTAGGAAATTGACACCGAAATGGATGTGACCCTGCGCCATGTGTGGGCGCTGAGCTGTAAGGCAGCGGATATTAAATCCTGATCCATAGACGCACAGAGGGTGTACTTACTTATCTATATCCAGGACAAAAACAGCAGAGTAAATAACTATCTGGACAATGACGCCTGTCAAGGGGGATCTATCAGTCAATGACCGGTCAGTTCCTGGACATGTGCAAGGATGTAAGACTCTGACAAGGGCCAAACTGTGACAGACACATGACTGTGACTCTTCAGAGGAGTCCGGGCACGGGGGTCAGAGCAGGGGCCGCACCTCACAGGATCTGATACCACAGGACTCTTCAGAGGAGTCCGGGCCCGGGGGTCAGAGCAGGGGCCGCACCTCACAGGATCTGATACCACAGGACTCTTCAGAGGAGTCCGGGCCCGGGGGTCAGAGCAGGGGCTGCACCTCACAGGATCTGATACCACAGGACTCTTCAGAGGAGTCTGGGCTCCAGGGGTCAGAGCATGAGGCTGGTGATCCTTTTTTTTTTTTTTTTTTTTTTACTCATTTATATTTATTTTCTATATAAGAGAAACGTACCATGCAGTTTGAGGTTACACAGTATAATAAATCTGACTGGCTTATTGTGCATAGTAAGTAAGTTAAGCAAAAAAAAAAAAAACATATGTAAAGATCGAGAAAGGCTAAATCTGTCGGATGAGTCCACGAGATGTTTCTGAGATACATTGCTGTTCCTGCAAAATTAAAGGGGTTGCCTCACTCCATTGATTCATCTCACCTCAGTCCTATTGTGAATTCAGGGGTGTTTTTACTGGTTTCCACTAGGCTGCAGTAGAAGCCAGGTCTGTAGCTATAATAACCAGTGCTGGAAGCCTATCAGGAGAGATCACACAGGTCTGTAGCTATAGCAACCAGTGCCGGCAGCCTATCAGGAGAGATCACAAGTCTGTAGGTATAGCAACCAGTGCTGGCAGCCTATCAGGAGAGATCACAAGTCTGTAGGTATAGCAACCAGTGCTGGCAGCCTATCAGGAGAGATCACACAGGTCTGAAGCTATAGTGACCAGTGCTGGCAGCCTATCATGAGAGAGTAAACAGGTCCGTAGCTATAGCGACCAGTGCTGGCAGCCTATCAGGAGATATCACACAGGTCTGTAGCTATAATAACCAGTGCTGGAAGCCTATCAGGAGAGAGTAAACAGGTCTGTAGCTATAGCGACCAGTGCTGGCAGCCTATCAGGAGAGAGTAAACAGGTCTGTAGCTATAGCGACCAGTGCTGGCAGCCTATCAGGAGAGATTGAACAGGTCTGTAGCTATAGTTACCTGAAGAGCTGATGCAGCCCATACATGAGGGGATATCTAGGAATAGGTAGGACACTGTTAATGGACAGATTTTGCGAAGTGACTTGTTTTTGAAAGCTCTTTAACATAAAAAGCAGAAATCCCTGTAGTGAGTCAACCCCTTTAATATACCCAAAACATTTCTATATTTCTAAGGTCCTATTGCAGGAAATGCATTGAAGCCAAGAATAACGGACTTGTAAGAAGAGCTACAAATTCTATCCTAAATGACATTGAAACGGACAAGAAACCAACGATTCGGCTTCCGATGCAAGAATCAAACGACCAGTTCATTGCTACCCAAGCGATACTGTCAGGACCCAAGAAGGAGGATTGGCCATTTACACTTCACCTCAATACTCAGATTTCGGGTATATTTTTGAAGGGTCCGAGTACAGGTTGGGGTTTATGATGGTTTTTTGGTGTCAGTCGAGGATAATGATAGATTATTGTAGAACTCTTGAATCTATACCTCATTGCTCAGGCTCATCAACACATGTACCCCGTTTCCCCGAAAATTAGGGCATTTTTTTTTTAATGAAATTCAGAGTTTGGCCGCTTCTGTTGATGTTTGCGATGATATCACTACAGTATATTAATACAGGCGGATGTTTTGTTCAAAAATAAATGTGAATTATTGTTCATAGAAAAAAAAACATCCCCTAAAATAAGTCTTAGCTCGTCCTTAGAAGCAAAAATTAATATAAGACACTGTCTTATTTTCAGGAAACAGGGTATTTTAGGTGACATGCAATCCACCCGCCCGCAGTGTCTGCTGTAAGACCCCAATTTGAGGATAGAAAGGGAATCCTTGTCCGATCCTTCTCTGCCGCTGGTCAAAACCGTGCAAGAAATATTTTCAAATTTTTTTGTGAATTTGAGTCTCTCAAACGCTCGCTCTCTATTCTATCCATTTCCATGAAATGCTTGACCCGCTGCAGCAATACAAGAGTCTGGCCATTTGCTAAAAATGCAGCGTTTAGCTCCTAATAGAAAAACATGGATCACGTGTGAAGAGTTTTGGAGGCAGATGGTGGGATACAAGAATTTCTGGAGCAACTCCCTCTGGAGGCTGGGGGGTCTTCATGCCCATTGGTACACACACAACTTACATTTACTGCCCTCTATATCACCCACCTTCCCCCCCCCCGCTCGCCTGTACCTGGAGGATGCGCGTCGCCTTCTGCTTGTAGTCCGCCATCTCCTGTCTCAAGGTCTCGGCGGCGGTCTTGGCGGCCTTCAGCTGCTGCTGCAGGTCGTCGCCTCTCCTCTTCTCCTCCATGTGCTTCCTTTCTGCAGCAATGACTGACTCGGCCAGATTCTGCCGCTCGGCTTCCATCTTGCTCAGACGAGCTGCAGATTCGTTCTGTGGGTGACATGAGCGGGCGCACAGCATGAGCGGCCGGCACACACGCGGCGCCAGCGGCCGGCACACACGCACCCACATTTTCCCCACCCTTGGTTGAACTTGATGGACACGTGTCTTCTTTCAACCGTACTAACTATGTAACACACGGCACGAGCCGGCGGCGCACAAACACGGCGCGAGCCGGCGGCGCACAAACACGGCGCGAGCCGGCGGCGCACACACACACACGACGCGAGCCGGCGGCGCACACACACGGCACGGTAACGATTTATACAGGACTCGTATGGGTGTGGACCAAGATTACCTGCATCTGCTTGAAAGCATCTTGCTCCCTCTTGAGCGCGGCCTCTGCCTCGCGCAGCCTCTCCTGGACGCTGTGCAGCGCCTGGCTGTGCAGGCTGCTCCCCTCATTATGGTCCTGCAGGATCCTGGCAGGAGGAAGCCTTCAGTCAGGTCTATGGCGGATGCATTATGCCCGGCCTGCGCCCGCGGTGGCCCCGCGCAGCTCCCTACCTGGACTTCTCGCTCTGCAGCGTCTCCAGAGCCTCCGTGCGGCTGCTCAGCACCTGGTCGGCTTCCTGCAGCCGCACCTTCAGCACCGCCAGCTGGGAGTCCTTTGCAGCCAAGGCCTCTGTCAGGTCGTCCACCTGGGCGCGCAGCTCTCGCGTGGTCCGGTCACTTTTGGAATGTTCCCCGTTCCACTTCTCAATCCGCAGTCGGGCCGCGCTCAGCTCTGGAACGTGACAATGTTAGTGGATAAGAGGTTAAGAACAGTATAGGGCGGAGCATAACCCGTACATCATCCCCGCTACAGTATAGGGCGCAGCATAACCCGTACATCATCCCCGCCACAGTATAGGGCGGAGCATAACCCGTACATCATCCCCGCCACAGTATAGGGTGCAGCATAACCCGTACATCATCCCCGCCACAGTATAGGGTGCAGCATAACCAGTACAACATCCCCGCCACAGTATAGGGTGCGGCATAACCCGTACATCATCCCCGCCACAGTATAGGGTGCAGCATAACCCGTACATCATCCCCGCCACAGTATAGGTCGGAGCATAACCCGTAAATCATCCCCGCCACAGTATAGGGCGCATCATAACACGTAGAGCATCCCCGCCACGGTATAGGGCGGAGCATAACCCGTACATCATCCCCGCCACAGTATAGGGCGGAGCATAACCCGTACATCATCCCGCCACAGTATAGGGCGGAGCAATAACCCGTACATCATCCCCGCACGGATTAGGCGGAGCATAACCCGTACATCATCCCGCCACCAGATAGGGCGGAGCATAACCCGTACATCATCCCAGCCACTTTATAGGGCGGAGCATAACCCGTACATCATCCCCGCCACAGTATAGGGTGCAGCATAACCCGTACATCATCCCCGCCACAGTATAGGGCGGAGCATAACCAGTACACCATCCCCGCCACAGTATAGGGCGGAGCATAACCCGTACATCATCCCCGCCACAGTATATGGAGATTACCTTCCTGTGTCTCCTTTGAGCGCTGGATCAATCCCGCCATCTCCTGGTTCAGAGACTGCACCTCGCTCCGCAGCAGCTGGTTCTCCAGGCGGAGGCTGGACAGTTCCTGGGACTTGTGGTCCCCATTGCCAGGACTGGGGGTGGATGCGGTGGTGTCTGGCTCCTGCTGCTCGTCAGCGCTCTGTATGGACAGGTTGGCATCATCTGGGCAATGACACAGAGGCAATCACAATGCGGAACTCCCACCAGACCAGTCCCCCCCACCCTCCATAGAACAGAATGGAGAACACAGCACACCCCAGTACCGGGAACTCCCATAGAACAGAATGGAGAACACCGCGCTCCCCTGTACTGGGAACTCCCATAGAGGAGAATGGAGAACACAGCGCTCCCCTGTACTGGGAACTCCCATAGAACAGAATGGAGAACACAGCTCTCCCCTGTACTGGGAACTCCCATAGAACAGAATGGAGAACACAGCGCTCCCCTGTACTGGGAACTCCCATAGAGGAGAATGGAGAACACAGTGCTCCCTGTACTGGGAACTCCCATAGAACAGAATAGGAGAAACACAGTGCTCCCCTGTACTGGGAACTCCATAGAACAGAATGGAGAACACAGTGCTCCCCTGTACTGGGAACCCCCATAGAACAGAATGGAGAGAACACAGTGTCCCCTGTACTGGGAACTCCCATAGAACAGAATGGAGAACACATTTGCTCCCCTGTACTGGGAACTCCCTTTAAGAACAGAATGGAAAAACACAGCGCTCCTTACTGGGAACTCCATAGAACAGAATGGAGAACACAGCGCTCCCCTGTACTGGGAACTCCCATAGAACAAAATGGAGAAACAGGCTCCCCTGTACTGGGAACTCCCATAGAACAGACTGGAGAACACAGCGCTCCCCTGTACCGGGAACTCCCATAGAACAGACTGGAGAACACAGCGCTCCCCTGTACTGGGGAACTCCCATAGAACAGAATGGAGAGTACAGCACTCCCCTGTACTGTGAACTCCCATAGAACAGAATGGAGAATACAGCACTCCCCCTGTACTGGGAACTCCCATAGAAACAGAATGGAAAAACACAGCGCTCCCTGTACTGGGAACTCCCATAGAACAGAATGGAGAACACAGCGCCCCCCTGTACTGGGAACTCCCATAGAGCAGAATAGAGAACACAGCGCTCCCCTGGAAATCCCATAGAGGAGGATGGAGTTGTACTAACACTGAGCTGCACAAGGCAGGGAGTGTTGTCATAGGGAAGCAGGAGGTCTGACCTGCACCTATCACACACTGATGGGATATCCTATCTCTATGCCCTCAGCTCCCTCTCCCCCTGCAGTCCTGGGCTTGTACTCCTGCAGCAGGAGGCTCAGGATGAGCAGAGGTCCCCCACAGAGCACCCGCCGCCTCCCTCCTTACCTTGGACCTTGGGGGCTGTGGTTTCGGGTGTCAGGACACTTGGTGGCGGCGTGCTGGGGGCCGCCTCCCGGCTGCTCTCCCTCTTGGAGTCCAGGACTCCGTTGTGCGTCTTGTCCGAGCTGTGGAGGAAATCAAAGAGCAGCTCGTCGTCGGGCTCGGGCTTCTTGCGTCGGACGAAGCTGCTGGCGGCGCGGGGGGAGGCGGCGGCGGCGGGGGGAGGGGCGGCGGTGCTCGGCCTCGGGGGGGCCCGGACGTTGGCCGTGCCGGCTAGGAGCGTGGCCTTCTGCTGCTTGATGTTACCAGCCGCCGAGGAGATGAAGCCGGACTTCCTGTAGGGGTGACTGCTCTCCTGGGGTCTGTCGGGGTAATAGTCTGCGGGGCCCCCGGCCGCCGGGCCCCCCGCGCCGGAGACCTCGTCTTTACTTTTGCTTAATGCGGTCGCCGCTCCTTGATCCACTAAGTTCAGGAGATCCTCCGCTCTCCCGGCCAGATCCGTAAACCAAGACATGGCGGGGGTGAGCGACGGCCCTCAGGGCTGCCAGACCATGACCTGGAAGAGGAAGCAGAGAGGGGATCACACCGGGGAACTACAACTCCCAGCATGCACCACGCTGGAGGCTCCAGCCTTGTGTGAACGAAGCTCAAAGGGGCTCCCACCGCATAAGAAATTATGGTAAACCCTAGTAACAAACCATCAGAAGAGCAGTGTTTGATGACCTTGTCACACCAGCAGCACAGAGGATTTAATGACAGATGTTTACCGCTCTCAGCTGAGGGTTTGTTACAGTGGAATCCGGTGCAGACCGTTCTCTGTAGGAGAAGCTGTTCCAGACGGAAACACTGTAACAAACCCTCCAACACATGACCAGGACAGTTTTCAGTCAGTGTCTGAGGACCTTGTCACACCCCAGCAGCACAGAGGATTTAATGATAGATGTTCACCGCGATCAGCTGAGGGTTTGGTACAGTGGTATCTGGTGCAGACCGTTCTTTGTGGGAAAAGGTATTCAGACTGTAATGAACCTTAAAGGTGCAAACAGGAACCAACTCCCAGTCTATCAGCATCTGAGGACCTTGTCACACCAGCAGCACAGAGGATTTAATGACAGATGTTTACCGCTCTCAGCTGGGGGTTTGGTACAGCTGTTCTCTGTGGGAGAAGGTATTAAGACTGATACACTGTAATGATCCCTAAAGGTGCGAACAGGAACCAACTCCCCAGTCTATCAGCATCTGAGGACCTTATCACACCAGCAGCACAGAGGATTTAATGACACAATTACTGCTCTCAGTTGAGGGTTTGGTACAGTGGTGTCCGGTGCAGACCATTCTCTGTTGGAGAAGGTATTCAGACTGAAACACTGTAATGATCCTTAATGGTGCGAACAGGAACCAACTCCCCAGTCTGTCAGCGTCTGAGGACCTTATCAAAACAGCAGCACAGAGGATTTAATGACAGATGTTCACCGCGTTCAGCTGAGGGTTTGGCACAGTGTCATCCGTGCATACTGCTCTCTGTAGGAGAAACTGTTCCAGACGGAAACACTGTAACAAACCCTCCAACATATGACCAGGACAGTTTTCAGTCAGTGTCCGATGACCTAATCAGAACAGCAGCACAGAGGATTTAATGACAGATATTGCTGCTCTCAGCTGAGGGTTTGTTTCAGTTGTATCCAGTGCACACTGTTCGTTACAGTGCATCAGTCTGGAGTCCGAACAGCTTATCCCATAGAGATCAGTCTGTACTGGACACAACTTGGACGTGAGTCTTTTATCAGCCATATTAACTGCACCAAACACCTTATCCCACAGAGAACAGCTGTACCAAACCCTCAGCTGAGCAGTAAACACCTGTCATTAAATCCTCTGTGCTGCTGTTTGACAAGGTCAACAGACACAGACTGGGAATGGTCCTGCTTGCACCACTGAGGGTTTGTTACAATGTATCAGTGCAGGTAACGGATCAGTCTGCAGTGTGAACAGCTTATCCCACAGAAAATGGTCTGCACCGGATGTAACTGTACCAAACCCTCAGCTGAAAGGAGTAATTACCCGTCATTAACTACTCTGTGCTTCTGACCGGAAAAGATCTTCAGACACTAGCAGATTGGAAACTTTCCGGTTCCTGCTCTCTCCTCTGGGGGTTTGTCACAGTGTATCAGTGCAGGTAGTGTATCAATCTGGAGCAGGTGGACGGAATGGTTGCGTAGGTAAACGTACCAAACCCTCAGGGAGCAGTAAACCCGAATTAAACCCCTCTGTGCTGGGGTTGACAAGGTCATCAGACACAGACTGTGAACTGATCTGTTCCTACCTCTGAGGGTTTGTTACATTGTATCAGCAAAGGTAAAAAACCCAGCGTGGCCCGCACTGGGCGGAAGGGTTTCAGCCTCTGTGGTCCCCATCATGCAGAAAGCGGAGATCACAGAAGTCACCTGCAGCGGGGGTCCCTGTCCCTACCCACTAAGGTGCTTTGGGCCCCCCGGACTCACGGGGGGGGTACGGGGTCTGCAAGGCACATGGCACCCGGATTAGCCGACGTCGGGCCCCCCCCTCCTTTCCCGCGAGCTCCGGGGCCCCCCTCCCCGTGCCCCGGCCAGCCGGGGGGCCCCCCCCCCTTCCCGTTCCCCCGGACTCCGGGGTCTATAAAAATTTCGAAGAAAACCCAGCACAACTGCTGGGGATGCGACCACCCTCATCTGTGTCAGGGTAGCAGACTCTATAGGCACCAACTACCGACCAGTAAGGGCCCTGGGAAGCCTGGAGGCCAGGACCTGCGAGGAGGAAATTAGGCTCCCCCGCCTGTCATCCCCCACCGGGGCGGGCCCGGAATGCTGAGGACATCAGGTCCCCAAACAAGGTGTCCGCAGCGCGCCCGCGGGGCCCGCAGTGAAGAGAACCCTGGGACGGGGGGACCCTAGGAGAAGGGGCAGAGGGACAGCGCTGCACTGACCAGAGACACCGGGCGACCATAGAGACGGGGGGGGGGGGAGGGAGTCCTGCCCCCCTCCCCAAAAAATCAGCGGGGTCCCCTCCGGGTTAAAAATTGGGGGGAACCCCGGTTCATCAAGAAGGTCCTGGGGGGAGGGGGGGAATTTAACGCGGCCTCCGACCTGGGGCCACCCTTTTTTTTTTTTTTTTTTTTTGAAAAACGGGCCAAGAAAGCTCCGGGGGTGGAGCGTCCCTGCCAATCAGCGGGGTCCTCCGTAACCATGGAAACGAGGGCCGCCCGTGGTGCCCCCCCTTGTTTCGCGTGGGGCCGAGGCCCCCCGAAAAGTTTCCCCCGGGGACTGGGAGCGAGGGCGGAAGAGGGAGACGAATTTGCAGGGGGGGACAAAAGGGGGTCGGGCCCTCTGGGGCACCCGACCGGTCCCAAAAGGGCCCCGGCTCACCCCACAGTGCCTGCAATGGGCATCAGGACTGGAGCGATAGAAGAAGGCGGCCGACCCGGGGAGATGGGGCCAGGATGCTGTATAGAATGATTGGTCCCAAAGCCCGGCGTATAGAGTAG
>JAODAL010047677.1:0-29689 GCA_025379985.1 Phyllomedusa bahiana | reverse complement strand
TTTTTTAATTTACAAATGATTGCAAAATAATAAATATAGTCCAGACATTGACATGGTAAAATTTAATTTTTTATTTGAAATAATAATTTTCTACTTCAAACTTTGCTTTCGTCAAAGAATGCTCCCTTTGCAGCAATTCCAGCATTGCAGACCTTTGACATTCTAGCTGTTAATTTTGCTGAGGTAATCTGGAGAAATTTCTCCCATGCTTCCAGCCCCTCCCACAAGTTGGATTGGCTTGATGGACACTTTTTGCGTACCATACGGTCAAGCTTCTCCCACAACAGCTCAATGGGGTTGAGATCTGGTGACCGCGCTGGCCACTCCATTACAGATAGAATATCAGCTGCCTGCTTCTTCCTCAATACTCTTGCATAATTTGGGGGTGTGCTTTGGTCATTGTCCTGTTGCAAGGACAAATTGGCTCCAATCATGCGCTGTCCACGGGTTTTATGGCATGGCGTTGCAAAAGGGACTGATAGCTTTCCTTATCCAAAATCCCTTCTACTTGTACAATCTCGCACTTTACCGCAATTTAAAGCAACCCAGACCATACATTCCCTCCCCATGCTTGACAGATAGCGTCAGGCACTCTTCCACATCTTTTCATTTCTGGTCTCTCACAAAAGTTTCTGTGGATCCAAAACTCGAGCTTCGATTCGTCTGTCCATAACACTTTTATCCAATCTTCCTCTGTCCAATATTCTGTGTTTTTATCCCATATTAATCTTTTCCTTTTATTAGCCAGTCTCAGATAAGTCTTTTTCTTTGCCACTCTTCCCTGAAGGCCAGCATCCCAGAGTCGCCTCTTCACTGTAGACTTTGGGACCGGGCGTTTTGGGGTACTATTTAATAAAGCTGCTAGTTAAGGACCTGTGAGGCGTCGATTTCTCAAACTAGAGACTCTAATGTACTTGTCTTGTTCTATTTGTGCAGTGGGGGCCTCCACTTCTCTTTCTACTTTTGGTTAGAGCCTGTTTGTGCTCTCCTCTGAAGGGAGTAGTACAAACCGTTGTAGGAAATCCTCAGTTTATTGGCAATTTCTCGCATGGAATAGCCTTCATCTCTTAGCACAAGAATAGACTGTCAAGTTTCACATGAAAGTTCTCTTTTTCTGGCCATTTTGCGAGTTTAATCAAACCAACAATTGTAATGCTCCAGATTCTCAACTAGCTCAAAGGAAGGTCAGTTTTGTAGCTTCTCTAATCAGCAAAACTGTTTCAGCTGTGCTAACATACTTGCACAAGGGTTTTCAAGGGTTTTCAAAATATCCAATAGCTTTCTTACACAGTAAGCAAACACAATGTACCGTTAGAACACTGGAGTGATGGTTGTTGGAAATGGGCCTCTATACACCTATGAAGATATTGCATTAACAACCAGATGTTTTCAGCTAGAATAGTCATTTACCACATTAACAATGTATAGAGTGTATTTCTGATTCATTTAATGTTAGCTTCATTGTCAATGTTAGCTTCACTGTGCTTTTCTTTCAAAAATAAGGAAATTTCTAAGTGACCCCAAACTTTTGAACGGTAGTGTGTGTGTGTATATATATATATATATATATATATATATAAACAATTTGGATTTATGGCTCAAGATTTATGGCCCAGGCTGCACATGGAGTCCCACACCAGTCAAAGACTGACATGGCTGCCCTGGTTAACAAGTTTTGGTATGCTTGTGGATTTTAAGGGGGGAGGGGGGCGGGAGAAAGGAGAACAGGTGCATAATCAAATGGTGCGGGCAGCACAAGCGGGTACAGTGGTAATAATGGGTGACTTTAATTACCCAGGCATTGACTGGGGTCACGGTTCTGTATCAACTGAAAAGGGAAGGTAGTTCCTCAATTTGTTAAAGGATAATTTTATGGGGCAGTTTGTGGAGGATCCTACTAGAAGTGATGTTCTGTTGGATCTGATAATTTCTAACAAAAACAATTCATAAATATTATTGATATACTTGACAAACTTTCATAAATAGATGATACAAAAGTGGTAAAAACCTGATGATGTATCAGCTTTATAGTCCTCTTTAAGTCTCCTTCCGGAGAGCATTGTGTAACAAGTCCTCAGCAGCGTTCCTAGGACTCACAACAGAGCTGAAGCACAGACATCTTTGCGACGTTTCAGAAAACAATATTCCTTTTTCAAGCATGCACAGCTTACTACAGGTTCCATTTAAATAGCATGGCATCATGACATGACAACCCATTCATAAAATTCATGTTCTACACACAATTAACCCATGCTTTACTTCCTACTAGGAATGTTGGTTTAACTATTAATGATCACCATTACAGATAACATTTCAAATTAAAAACTTCATTCAATCCCTTAGGGATTAATGTGTCTAACCTGTGGATCCAAATTGTCTCTCGTCTCAAGAGCACATATTCCATTTCACCCTAATTTCCGAACACCTCTAAGAAGCACCATTTCAATTCACTTATTTGGTACCTGCTTTCACTAAAGTGGCATGCTACAGTTGTTTCGCCATACTTATTTGTTTCTCTTTCACTATCATCTTGCGTTTTTCTCATATATATTCGTATTGCAGACTTATGTTCCGTTATCTTTTGTTTGATAAAATGACTTGTCTGTCCGACATAGAGTTTACCATATAGACATTTTAGTGCATAGATAACATTCCTGGAATTACAGGTATGATTATCCATGCAGATGAACCTCAGTACCTTGGGTTGGATGCATAATGTTTGGACCTTTTATGATAGCGTGACAGTTAGTACACGCCATACATGGAAAGGTACCCTGTATAGTTTTAATTCTTTGTCTCATATCTGATCTAAGCAATTGATCTCCTTTTGATTTCCCTTTCTTAAATATACACCTAGGTTTATTCCTAAAAAGGTGTCCATATTCGTTTTGCATTATGTACCAATAACGATTTATAACTTTTTTAATTAATCCATTTACGTTGTTACAAATATACATCTATCACAATTTTATTTTTAACCTGTGATACTTCCTCCCTATTCATAGCACCAACCTCTTCATCAATCTTTACAATTTCATCTTGTTTATAGCCCTTCTCAACAAATTTTTGAATCAATTTGTCTTTCTGTTCCTTATATTTATCATCATTAGAGAAAATTCGTCTGGCCAGTAAGAACTGGCCTTTCGGTATGCCAGAAAATGCCTGGGGGGCATGATAACTAGTCCTATGTAACATATTGCTACGATCCGATGGTTTTGCAAACAATGTGGTTTCAAACTCCCTCACACCACACCACATCTAAGAATTGGACTTTATGTTGATCTTTTGTTAACATAAAACCAATCAAAGGATGGCATTTGTTAATGTACCCAATGAACTGTTCAAGTTCACTCTCGGTTCCTTTCCATAACATAAATACGTCGTTGACATATCTTTGCCAACTAAGTATTTTTGTAACATGCTGTGATTGAACAAACGTGTCCTCAAACATAGACATATATAGATTTGCGACACTTGATGCAACTAGGGACCCCATCGAGGTCCCCTGCACCTGCACATAGTATTTGTCGCCGAATCTAAAATAGTTCTTCTTCCAAACTAACTCCAGTAACGTCATAAGAAATGTAAGTAACGAGTTGGGTATAGTGGGATCTAGAACTAACGCATCACGAACTGCTGTACTACCTCCTTCATACGGTATATTAGTAAATAGACTCTTTACATGGAGTGTGCATAGCAACTTAACCTCTGTGGCATCAAATTGCTGTAAACTACCTAAGAATTGCCTCGTATCCATCAAACATCTTGGAGTATTTTTTAACAATTTTCTGATGAAATCCATCAATGTACACAGCCAAAGGCTCTAATATAGAGCCAATGCCTGATACTATAGGCCTACAAGGAGGCATATGTATTGACTTGTATATTTTTGGGACAAAATAAATTATCGCTACTCTCGGATTTTTAACTTTAAGCATATCACTTATACTAGATGTTATAATGCCTGTAGCTAAAGCTTCATCTATCACCATATTTATTAGGTTCTGATACTCCTGAGTCGGATCTTTAGACAATTTCTGATACACAACCTCGTCATCTAACTGCCTATTGGCTTATTTCATGTAGTCGGTTTTGTTCATGACAAAGGTAGTGCCACCTTTATCAGCTTTTTTTTATAATTTCGCTTTTTTAATTCAGTAATAGCTTTCCTCTCACTTCTAGATAAGTTGTCACGAACAGAACTGCCACATTTTGTCCATTTCTCTTTTACTTCTTCAATAACTAATTGCTGAAATACATCCATGGATGCACATTGTCCTATAGGATCAAATTGGCTTTTTATAGACAAATTTTTTGCCATTCTCTTAAATACACTCTAATCCAATCTATCATGATTTCCAAAATGCATTTTTAATCTAATAGAGGGACACAGCGTATAAAAGTCCACTCTGAATTGAAATATATCATCGTCTTGTGTAAGAACATAATTCAATCCTTTATTTAATACTCTTTGTTGAGAAATGGTTAAATCCTTAGAGGACAGATTCACAACTAAAGGTCTCAGATTTTCTTCTTCCACTGTCGCTTTGGGCGAGGTTCTATGACTTTGCTGCGTGCTCCCCCAGTATCCTCTTGTGAACTGGTTTCTCCTAAAAAAGGAGGTGCTGTTGTTGAACCTGTGTTGTTTCGCTTGGTACATATTGAATCCTGATTAGTGTCTGAACTTGTGCCAAGAATTTCTGAACTTGTATTCACACGCCGTTGTAATCTAAATGATGTCCGTTTTTTATTGCGGTCCTCTGCCCATGAGTACACTCTATTTAATTGGTAATCCTTTGTTTTCCGTTCAAATTTCTGACGTTTGACCTGTAGTAGTTAATTATCTATATTATTCTTTACTTCCTGGTGAGTGCGGTCATATTGTTCTAGATCAACCCCTTTTTTTATATTCTTCATTACATATAGCTATTTCGGATTTCACATTTGTTATTGCTATTTGTAGGTGTTGTATCGTTAGGTACTCGTTGGACCTAATGATACTATTCGATAACGCATACCACTTTTCTTTATATGATGTATCGTCTTTAAGCAAAATAGGCTGTAACGTGCTTCTCAGGCCTCTAGGTATTCTGAGTGCCTTAACTCTGTTAGCGTAGAGGCATGCATTAACAAGCTGGTCTCTCTCTTCATCAGCTGTTCCAGCTTTATTTTCGTAATTAGCAGAAGCATTCTCCTGGCAGGCATTCAATGAAAAGCCAGCAGCTTCAGCTTGCCGTAATATAACGTCCCTTTTGGTGTCGGAAAAAGTAAACATATCAACTCTGTTGGCTGTGAGATTAGAAATCTCTTCAAATTACATTTTCAAAACTAGTCAGCAGCAGTGAAGAGAATTTAATAACTTGCAATAATTAGTAAACATGTGCTGCAACACAATATATCCACATTTGAATGCACCTTTGCCTTGGTACGGGGTATTCTCCTCTTTCACCCTGTATAAACTGCTTTAAGTAAACACAAAACATCAGGCTAAAGCATAAACTATTCCCACATATTTTTCACTCTCATGCTTCATCCAAACATGCAGGGGTTGCTATATTGGTTAAAAATTCTGTCTCCTTTAATCTTATTCACTCCTTCATTGATCCAGAGGGACGGTACGTCATCTTGGTCTGTGAAATTAATTAGAGGCCCTACACCTTAACTGCCATCTATGCCCCTAATACTAGACAAATCTCCTTTATTAAAAAAGTTATCAACAAAGCAAAAAATGTTAGGAGAGGTGGGTTAATTATTTGCGGTGTTTTTAACTCTGTTGTCAGCGCAGATCTGGAAACAGGGGCAGATCTTCGCAAGATCTTCACTCTCTGTTGCTAGAAGAAGACTTGCACGATGTCTGGCGGTACCTCCATACATCTGAGCGTGACTATACGTATTTATCCCTATCTAAACATGTTCACTCTCATCTAGATTTCTTTGTAATGACAAAATTGTGTTCGATTATTTGATCTCCACTGACTTAGGTAGTATTACGTGGTCTGATCATGCCCTTGTTGATCTAGTTATCGCCTCAGACCTTTAGACTCCCTGCGCCCCCTTGCGGCGTCTTAATAATTATCTATTAAAAAATCCAGCAAATGCCAGCTATCTGTCCTCCCATATTAAAGACTTCTTCGAAATTAACGCTCCCTCTGTCCCCTCTACCGGTATTTTATGGTGCGCCCATAAAGCCTATGTTTGCGGCATACTTATTCAGCTAGCCAGTAGAGAAAAAAGGAAGCGACAGGCAGAAGTTAATAGTCTCTTGGAAGAAATTATGATAGTGGAAGTGGCATTTAAATCAGACCCCTCTTTACAGAAAAAGAATTCCTTAGCCGATCTTAGAAATAGGCTGCATACCATTTACCTCCATAAGTATGAGTTCCACTTGGCCAAACTAAAATGGCAATTTTACATGCAGGGAGACAAGCCTGGCAAGCTGCTAGCAAATAGAATCAAATCACAACATGCTAGGACGCGTATTTCCCACTTAACTTCACCCTCAGGTGAGAAATTAATGAACCCTAAAGATATTGCTAACCAATTTGCTACCTACTACTCCCAACTATATAATATACATTCCAACGAAAATATCTCTGTTCCTTCAACTAAGGATATTAACTCCTTTCTAAGTTCCATACATTTACCTATGCTAAACACATCCCAACTAGAAGACATAAATAGACCTTTCTCTCTAGCTGAAATTCAAAAGGCCATTTGTTCTAGCAAAATTAATAAATCACCAGGCCCTGACGGTCTTACAAATGAATACTTTCAAGTTTTCTCTGACCTTCTCTCCCAACCTTTATTAAATCTGTGTAATGAGATTGCTTCTACAAAAGCTCCGCTACCAGAAATGCTCTCTGCAATTATCACCACGATTCCCAAACCTAGTAAACAGCAGGATCTAACTTCTAACTATAGACCTATTTCACTACTCCATTCTGACATTAAGCTGTATGCCAAAATTATAGCGTATCGCTTGAACTTAGTTTTGCCTTCTCTGATCCATAGTGATCAGGTAGGATTTATTAAGGGCAGACAGGCAAGAGATGCTACCGGCCGGCTCCTAGATTTAACACAGATTGCTGCTTCCTCCGCGTCCAGTGTGGCTTTCTTATCGCTTGACGCGGAGAAAGCATTTGATAGGGTAAATTGGTTATATCTAGAATCAGTGTTACATAAATTTGGCTTTGCTGACTTTATTTTGCAAGCCATTATAGCTATTTATACTCACCCGTCAGCGAGGGTTTTAACCTCTGGTTTCTTATCATGCTCCTTCTCTCTTGCCAATGGTACACGTCAAGGCTGTCCACTTTCCCCACTAATATTCGTGCTCTGTATGGAACCACTTGCTGAGAGTATTAGGACTAACCCACAAATTTATGGACTGTCAGTTAAAGGGGCTTCTCACAAGATTAGTCTTTATGCAGATGATGTCATGCTGATAGCCACAAACCCCATGTAACGGAGGAGTGGATCCGCTGGGCCAACGCAAGCGATGATAGCTAAGCCACGCCAGGGAACGGAATCTAAGTAGCCCCCGGTTTTCACCAGAGCCTGCCGCAAAGCGGGATGGACTTGCTGCGGCGTGAGGCTACCAGGTCGTTACCCCTGACGTGACTTGCTTGCGATGGCAGCCGGGGTACAGCGTGGTACAGAAACGTAATCCGGAGGCGTAGTCGGGGACAGGCAGAAGGTCAGGGCAGGCGGCAAACAGGCAAGGTCAGGAAACGTGAGCAAGTGGACTGGTACACGGGTAATCAAGACTAAAATCCAAAACTCTCAAAACGCACCAAGAACACACCAACAGACTGGCAGAAAGTGTTGGGGGCGGATACCTTAAATAGAACCAGCGCCCGACAATGGACCAATTATTGGAACGCTGGTCCTTTAAATTTAGAGAAGTCGGCGCGTGCGCGCCTAGAGCAGCGGCCACGCGCATGGCAGCCGGGAGCAGCGTTCACAGGAGCGCGGACAGGTAAGAGACGCGGCGCCGGGACCGGGACAGCAGGGGGAAGGTCGCGGGCAGCCGCAGCTGCCGCGCCGGATCCCCTGCGAACAGGGTGACGGTCGGGGGGAGCAGCGGAGCCCGCGACCCCCGTGACACCCCACTTCTTCTATCGAAGTAATAATGGAGACCCTGGACCACTTTTCTAAGGTGTTCTATTACAAATTGAATAAATGCAAAACGTCTATTTTTCTTGTTAATCATATCCTGTTTAAAAGAAGTAACCTAAATCCCTTCGGTTTTAACTGGGCTGATGAACATGTTGATTATTTTGGCATAAAGATATTTCGTACTCCTGCCCAAACAGTCCTGGCTAATTATGAACACCTTTTAGTAGACCTGGAATTTGAAATTAAACGCTTCTCTGCCCTTAATCTTTCGTGGATTGCCAGAATTAATGTCATTAACCCCTTAAGGACCAGGTGTTTTTTATTGGTGACACGTTTGTTTTTCCCTCCTCGCCTTCTGAAAGCCATAACTTTTTTATTTTTCCACCTACATAGACACATGAGGGCTTTTATTTTGCGGGACAAGATGTACTTTCTAATGGTGTTATTCACTATACTATAGAATATACTGGGAAACCGCAAAAAAATTCCAAGTGGGGCAAATTGTGAATTTTTTTTTATTTTCGCCATGTTTGCGAGGGTTTTGCTTTTACGGCGTTCAATCTTCGGTAAATATAATGTGTTATCTGTATTCTACAGGTTGTTACGCATCTGGCAATACCAAACTTGTAGGGTTTCCTTTATGTTTTGGTACCGTAAAAAAAATTCCAAATATTTTCTATTTTTGAAATTTGCGCCACGGCGCCATTTTGTGCGACCAATAACTTTTTTTTACTAACACCTACGGATGTGAGTGAGGGGGCATTTTTTGCGGGCTGAAGTGTACTTTTTATTGCTAGCATTTTGGAATGCATGCGACTTTTTTGATCATTTTTGTTCCATTTTTTGAGTGACGTAAAATGACCAAAAAACGCCATCTTTTCGTTTGGAATTTTTTTCTTCTACGGTGTTCAGCGTACGGGATAAATGATGTTATATTTTTATAGATCGGACATTTTCGGACGCAGCGATACCAAATATGTGTAACTTTATTATTATTTTAATGATTTTATTTGTAAAATGGGGAAAGGGGGGATGATTTGAACTTTTAATACTTTTTTTTGTACTTTAAAACTTTATTTTTTTTATTTTTTTTACTGTAACATTGAGGCCACCTATGGTACTTGACCACTAGGTGGCGCGATTGTTAATACAACCTAATGCATTGCATAGGCAATGCATTAGGGTGTACAAAGATGGCGGTTTCCCCACTTCCTGTCTGCGGACAGAAGTGGGGCAAACCGGCCAGGGCTCCCCACCACCATGCCCGGTCGTCGGATTGGCGCAGCTACGCTGCGCCGGTGCCGATGACCGTACCGATCGGTGTTCATTCAGACGCCGCGGCCATCTTTGGCGTGGCGTCTGATGGGTAAAACAGCGCCAGCGGGCGGAGACACCCGCCGGCGCTGTTACTGCCGGGTGTTAGCGGCGATTTGCCACTAACACCCGCCGGCTGTGCGGGGGGGTCGCGGCGCGATCCCCCTGCAAAGCCCTTTAGCGGCCCTGGGACGTACTCATACGCCCAAGGTCGTTAAGGGGTTAAAATGGCTTTATTGCCCAAATGTATTTATATCTGCAGAGCTAACCCCTATTTAATCCCGCTCTCCTTGACAAATAGACTTCAACGCTTATTCCTTGATTTTATATGGAATGGCCGGAAACCTAGGGTCAAAAAACAATTACTTTTTCGTAGCCACAGATACGGTGGTTTAGCTGTTCCTAATTTAGCAAACTATAATGTAGCTTTCCTCCTAGAGCAGGCTATATACCTATGGTATAAATCAGATTCAGCCTCCTGGATTCTACTCGAATCCTTTTCCTTTACGCCGTGCCCAGTAGATTTTCATCCTAAAACCTCCTTAGTTGGAGCCCCCCTTCCTTCCCCAGCCATTACCTCATTATCTGACCTTTTTAAAGTTTGGTCACTTTATGTTATACCTGGTGGTTGGATTTCTATCCGGAAACAGGACATTCCAATTGTCTCTCTCAGCTGTTGGAACCCCAAACTTTCATTCCATATGTGGCAGAATTTTAAACTGGTGTCAGTAGACCAATTATATCAAAACAATACACTGCACTCATTCGCATATATCTCTAGTCAATGGGCCCTTTCCTCATCCTTTTTCTTTCAATACCTACAAATTCGACATATAGTCCAGGGGACACAATGGCCAGAAGTCTCTGCAGTCCCATCAGATTTTTCCCATTTTATTCACAAAAAAGGAGGATACATTAAAGGTCTTCCTTTAACTTATAACTTAATCACCTCCAGCCAAACCCCGGTCAAACTCCCAACTATGATCAAGTGGGAAAAAGAAATATTTAGTACAATTCCCTTAGACAGTTGGATGCAAGCTGTTGTTATGCCCTCCAAACTGTCTAAATGCACTAACCATAAGGAACTGATGCACAAAATCCACTTGCGCTGGTATCTCCCCCCCCACCAGGATCGCCCACATTTGCCATAGCTCCTCCAATACCTGCTGGAAAGGCTGTGGACAACATGGTACAATGCTGCATGCTTGGTGGGGCTGCCCTAAAATTAGGAAACTGTGGGATGCAATAGCTGCACTCTTAGTCGAGATTACGGAGCTTCACTTTACACTAACCCCTCAGCTTGCAGTTCTAGACATTGGATTGTCTGACATACCTCCCCCATTCCGTACAGTTGTTTTTCTTTTGGCCACTCGCACTGCGATTGCGCAACATTGGAAAGATCCTAAAATTCCTACTGTGGTAGAAATTAAGAGGCGTGTTAATTATAATTGTGCCTGTGAGTTGCGACTCAGTGACCCACCTTATATGTGTCTTAAAAAGCATAAACTTTAGACAACTTGGATGAAAACAAAAATCTCTCAAACATTACCCAAAGTACCCGTACCAACTTTTAATTAATCACTCAGTATAATTCCTCCTATCAAAAAAATCCAAAATATTTTACAAAAACACTGGCACATCATTAAAAGCGACCCTTTTCTATGTCCGCGTCGACCAGAAAAAAACCACGATGTTCTATAGACAGGTACCAAATATAAAAAGCCTCATAGCACCTAGCCAGATAAAAGACCCAAACACTAAGATACCGACTCTACAAGACAATATGGGCAGTTTTCCCTGTGTTTCAGGGAACTGCCTTTGGTGTTCAAGCATCCAGACCACTCAGCAAATCACTTCGGTGACTACCAACATTACATACAATATAAAGCACCATTTAACATGTAAAAGTCACTTCGTTATATATGTAATTGAATGCCCATGACATCTTCAATATGTTGGTAGGACCACCCAACACTGGCATATCCGTCTTAATGGCCATAGGGCTTGTGTAAAAAAAAGGCGACATAATACAGAGTGTCGCTCGCCACTTTAAGGAAAAACACAATCAGGATTTTTCACTACTAAGCATCACTGCGATCGACCAAATACCATCAGATAGAACAAATAGGTTTCAACTGCTTCAAAAGAAGGAAACCTTCTGGATGTATCGCCTTCAAACCATAAACCCGAAGGGAATGAACAAATTAGTCAAACCGATTTCTTAATATGGTCTTAATACACTCTGGCTTGTGCCTAAATGTACCTTTTATTCATATGCTTTTATCCTCTGTTTTTTATGTATATTCGTGTATTTTATTGTTTAACATCCTTTTATCTTTTATATCATATTACATGTTATTCTCCATAGGGAGTAGCTCATGCTCCCATTGGTTATTTCCAGACAAGTCTCCACACTCTCGACCAATCAGGTCACACCACCACCTATTCATAATGCTAATAGGCGCGAATCACTGTTGCGCCGCTATGTGTCTCTGTGTTTTTCCCATGCTATTTCCCATTAGAAGTAGCTCCTTCCCCTATTGGCCAATCCTGGCCGTGCCCCCATCTTTTCAACCAATCACATTAAACTAGTCATCCACACAGCGCGAACTTTCAAAACGCGCCCATCTATCTTTTTAAATCTCCCACTACAGTATAGTCATTCTATCGGCTGTTTAAAACACACTTTTGTCTGCCAGCCAATTATAAGCCATGCATTGTTTTCATACGACTAGGTTTACTTTCTCACGCGCCGCCAATATACTTTATCTTTTTATTAAGCGCCCGCTACATACACTATAATGTTAGCTGTAGCCCCGCCGCTCATTGGCTGCTTTAATCGCGCCCCCTTTCAACTCGACCAATCAGAAGCCGAGCGAATATCTCTATACAATCCTATCTACCGGGACGCCTGTTTTATATCCCAACATCTTTTAGCTATTTGTGCTTTTAATAATCCCTTCCGGGGGCTCTGTCCCGCCCCGAGGATTTTGTTACTGATATCCCGTCTTTACATTGGCAGCATAGTGTGTTGTTGGCCCGACTCTGATTGGCTTAAACATATTTCCCGCCCACTCGGCGACCAATCAGCATCCTTCTTTATTACCCTTACTGTTTTTTGAATAACCCGCCCTGTGCTTTATCCACCAATATAGCTCCACAGTCTTCTAGCCTATCATAGTTGCTTTATTGTGATTGACACATGTCGCTACCAATGAAAACTGACTTGTCCTTTTAAATGTAGGTACTTTTCCGGGTTTTACTGTACATGACTTCTGAGGCGTGAAACGCGTTAAGTGTATTATTCTTTTATTTGTTTTTAATTGTGCAAAGGTTTACACTCCTTTGCATCATTTAAAAATAAAATATTTTTTATTTTAAACACCACCACGTTGTCTCAAACCGAGGTCTTCTTCAGCAACGAGCGCCGGGTCTATCTTCTTTCTTCTGACTGCTACTTCGTATATCCACTGCCGCCGGAGCGGCTTTGGAATTGGAGTCCTATGGCTGCCGTGTTATAGGCTCGGAAGGAGAGCCTTGTAAGCACTTACGAGAGTTGTGACTCTATACTTGTAGCACAACTCCGCCAGGTGAGCATTACCCATTATATTACACCATTGTTTTTACGTACTTTCACGTTGTGCGCCGCCTCGGTTTTTTATACAGCTTTCTTCTCTTAATTTCACTATAAACTGCCTATATATCCTGTTCATTCCCCACCTATCATGCACAGGTAAAGTGCTAGGCATCTGTTTCTATGGAACATGTGTTCTTTCCTTTGGAAACTGCCTATATATTCTGTTCATTCCCCACCTATCATGCATAGGTAAAGTTCTAGACACCTGTTCTATAGAATATGTGTTCATTTAACTATAAACTGTCTATATATCCTGTTCATTCCCACCTACCTTGCACAGGTAAAGTGCTAGACACCTGTTCCTATGGAATGTGTGTTCTTTCCCCTATAAACTGCCCATATATCCTGTTCATTCCCCACCTATCTTGCACAGGTAAAGTGCTAGACACCTGTTCCTATGGAATGTGTGTTCTTTCCTCTACAAACTGCCTATATATCCTGTTCCCCACCTATGATGTACAGGTAAAGTGCTAGGGACCTGTTTCTATGGAATATATGTTTATTCCACTACAAACTATCTATATATAGTTCGTTCCCCACCTATCATACACAGGTAAAGTGCTAGGCACCTGTTTCTATGGAATATATGTCCTTTCCACTATAAACTGCCTTTATATCCTGTTCATCCCCCACCAATTATCGCCAGAAAAAGAAAACTTTCATGTGAAACTCAACAGTCTATTCTTCTGCTGAGACATGAAGGCTATTCCATGCGAGAAATTGCCAAGAAACTGAAGATTTCCTACAATGGTGTGTACTGCTCCCTTCAGAGGAGAGCACAAACAAGCTCTAACCAGAGTAGAAAGATAAGTGGGAGGCCCCGCTGTACAACTGAGCAACAAGAAAACTACATTAGAGTCTCTAGTTTGAGAAATCGATGCCTCACAGGTCCTCAACTGGCAGCTTCATTTAATAGTACCCACAAAACGCCAGTGTCAACGGCTACATTAAAGAGGCGACTCCGGGATACTGGCCTTCAGGGCAGAGTGGCAAAGAAAAAGCCATTTCTGAGACTGGCTGATAAAAGGAAAATATTAATATGGGCTAAAGAACACAGACATAGGACAGAGGAAGATTGGAAAAAAGTGTTATGGACAGACGAATCGAAGTTTGGATCACACAGAAGAACATTTGTGAGATGCAGAACAACTGAAAAGATGCTGGAAGAGTGCCTGACGCCATCTGTCAAGCATGGTGGAGGGAATGTGATGGTCTGGGGCTGCTTTGGTGCTGGTAAAGTGGGAGATTTGTACAAGGTAAAAAGGATTTTGAATAAGGAAGGCTATCACTCCATTTTTCAACGCCATGCCATACCCTGTGGACAGCGCTTGATTGGAGCCAATTTCATCCGGCAACAAGACAATGACCCAAAGCACACCTCCAAATTATGCAAGAACTATTTAGGGAAGAAGCAGGCAGCTGGTATTCTATCTGTAATGGAGTGGCCAGCGCAGTCACTAGATCTCAACCCCACTGAGCTGTTGTGGGAACAGCTTGACCTTATGGTACGCAAAAAGTGCCCATCAAGCCAATCCAACTTGTGGGAGGGGCTTCTGGAAGCATGGGGTGAAATTTCTCCAGATTACCTCAGCAAATTATCAGCTATAATGCCAAAGGTCTGCAATGCTGTAATTGCTGCAAAAGGAGCATTGTTTGACGAAAGCAAAGTTTGACTTAGAAAACTATTATTTTAAATAAAAATCATTATTTCTAACCTTGTCAATGTCTGGACTATATTTCTATTCATTTTGCAACTCATTTGATAAATAAAAGTATGAGTTTTCAGGGAAAACACAAAATTGTGTGGCTGACCCCAAACTTTTGGACGGTAAATATGTAGGTATATGGGTCCCCCAGTATGTAGGTAACTATACAGGTCCCCCATTAAGTTGGTTGGTATATCGATCCCCCCTATATTAGTTTATAGGGCCCCCCAGTAGGGTGGTAGTATATAATGACCCCAGTATGTACATAGTTATATAGGTTCCCCCATTAAGTTGGTAGTTACATAGACCCCACAGTAGTATATATGTTCCCCAGTAGGTTACAGGTATATGGGTTGCACCCCAACCTGTAGACAGATATATATGTCCCCCCGTAGATATAGGTATATACGTTTTTCCCCAGTAGCTATAGGTATACAGGTTGCCCCCAGTAGCTATGGGTATACAGATTACCCACCCCAGTAGCTATATGTATTCAGGTTTCCCCCTCCAGTAGCTATAGGTATACAGGTTGCCCACACAGTAGCTATAGGTATACAGTATGTCCCACAGTAGTTATAGGTATACAGGTTGCTCCCCCAGTAGCTATAGATATACAGGTTTCCCCCCTGTAGCTATAGGCATATAGGTTGCCCCCCAGTATGTATGTAGTATAGGCTGAAAAGTAAAAGGAAGTATGACGTCATCATGCCAAGCAGACGATGTGATGACATTCTCATGCCACATGTGCTGTATACTCCCGGGAGCCAAAAGCATGCTTGCGACTCACCGGAGTACTCCATGGGGTAGGGAACTCTTGCTGTCTGCTCTGTCGTAGCCTTCAAATGTATATGTGTCCAGGGGACAAGTATACACTTGAAAAGACTTCCAGCGCTCTGGACACACAGCAGAGGTCCGGAGCCCAGTGATGGACTGACAATTTGCCCTGATTTCAGGTTCAGGGCACAAGCCCCAGATAAAACTGTCTATTGATACCTCTGCAGGTGAACAAATCAAACCATAGATGGTCATAAATAAAACGTTATGTACGATAATGAGAAATGATACAAGGAAAAAATATTGAGCACATGAAGAAAGAGAGGTGCAAAAAGTCATGGAAAGTCATGTCATGACACCAGCTGAAGTCTATCAGCAATTCTGATAGTATAAAATAATATTAGCTGGTTCAACTGCTGGCCTATAAAAAGGTGTCTCATTATCAAGCTGCTATCCAAGAAACAACTCATGATGGGTAAAATCAGCGAGCAGTCTCAAGAACTTCACAACCTAATTGTTACAAAACATATCGCTGCCATTGGTTACAGAAGAATTTCGAAACCACTGGAGGTTCCAGTCAGCACGGTTGTGGACATAATTCAAAAGTGGAAAGAACACCATTTGACCATAAACCGGTCACAACCAGGTGCTCTACACACAATTTCAGCAAGAGGAGTGAAGAAAATTATCAGAAGAGTTGTCTAAGAGCCAAGGACCACCGGTGAAGAGCTACAAATAGACCTGAAATCAGCAAGTACAATTTTTTATAGAAAACCATAAGCAATACACTCAACCTCCATGGCCTGTATGCATGCTTACCACGCAAGATTCCATTGCTGAACAAAAAGCATGTTCAAGTGTGTTTAAAGTTTGCTCAACAACATTTAGACAACTCTGTGAAATACTGGAAGAATATAGTCTGGTCATTTGAGACCAAAATTTAACTATTTGGATACACTGCATATAACCCCCAAAACATCATTCCTACAGTGAAATTTGGAAGTTGGAACATGGTGTGGGGCTGTTTTTAAACATATGACACTGACAAACTCCATATAATTGAAGACAAAATGAATAGACAAATGTACTGAGACATTCTTGATAAATATCTGCTATCAGGATGATGAAGATGAAACAAGGATGGACATTTCAGCTAGACAATGATCCGAAGCACACAGCTGGTTTCAGAGAAAAAAAAAATAAAGCTGTTTGTGTGGAAGAATAGGGCAAAATTACCTGTGTAATTCATGCAAATAGTTTCTCATTTAGGAGGCGTTTTGAAGCTATCTGCATGGTCTGAACACTCAGAAAGGGGAACATATCTCCTTGAGGCGAGGAGAGCACCAAATGGTGTGTAGAGTTTGAATTGCCTTTTTGCCCTTTACTAAGCATCTGCATATCACAAGGCATTATGGGAAAGGAGCTGAGAAGCTCAAGCGCTCATTGCCACTCATTGCCGCCCATACAGCCAGTATCGCTCTGCTCTGCACTGATGAGGGACAAACATCCTGAAACAGCTGTCTGCAGATGGGAAATACTGGCTTGGCTAAATATCCCTTTTGCTTTCTCAAGACCCAGTGGGTCAAAAGAGAATTGAGGATTCTCAGCTCCTTTCCTGTAATGCCTTGTGATATGGTCTGAACACTGACAGACTGACCCCCACCCCATTTAACTTCTGAAGCAATGTCCATTTTGAAAATACAATTTCTGGCTATGACACTGAGCACTTGCACTCCAATTCTTTGGTTGACCATGGTGAGGCCTGTTCTCTGTGGAACCTGTCTTGTTAAACCGCTGTATGGTTTTAGGTACCGTGCTGCAGCTCAGATTCAGAGTGTTGGCAATCTCCTTATAGCCTGGGCCATATTTGTGTAGAGCAACAATTCTTTTTTTCAGATCCTAAGACAGTTCTTTGCCATGAGGTGTCATTTTGAACTTCCAATGCCCAGTACAAGAGCATGTGAGATCAATAGCATCAAATTTAACACACCTACTCCCCATTCACACCTTAGACCTTGTAACACTAACAAGTAACATGATACTGTGTAAGGAAAATGCAAACTTTTGTTGCTGCGGTTAAGACATTGATGGCTGTCTGTTGAGTTATTTTTGTTACATACCAAACTTACAGTTATATAAGGTATACACTGACTACTTTACATTGTATCCAAGTGTTATATTTTCAGTGTTGTCCCATGAAAAGATTTAATACAATATTTAAAAATGTGAACCAACTTTTGTTAGATACTCTATACAGCTGAAACCAGAAGTTTACCTACACTATATAAAAATATAGATATGCATGTTTTTCTCACTATTCATGGGCTGAAAATGTACTTTAACCCTCATTGTGCCAGTTTCAAAATTCATGTGTAGCTGGGAAAAATTACACCTGACATCATGCAGATTCAGATTTCTTCTTCCTTTATTTAAGTTCACAAACACATATTTTATGCAGGAGGTCAGAGGTGTGGTAACACTAACAGAATCATCATTACTTCATATTACAACTAGAAAAATCATTGGCTTCATTTATTCATCACACAGTACTATTGGTTACCTATTAATAAAGAATATTCTGATTGGTAGGTGTTGACCTTTTTATAATTGTTTTGCTTCACATCACCAGATGTTCAAATTTGGTCATTTCTAAACATTTTCTGAGGTATAGGAAAACCCCTTGTCTAAAATTATTGTTTACTGTTCTTCTTGAATGCTAGGAACAGGCTGTGTCACCGAGTCAGTCTTTCTACAAGTGTGTTGGTTATTTTTTTAAAATTGATTTTATTGAAACTTCAATGACGGTTGTACAATATGTAAAGGCATGTTCAATATATGACTGTATAACAGTAGTGCATCAATATGAAAGTTGCTGAATCACTTGTAGCTTTGAAGACTTTTTCATTCTTATCAAAGAAACAAACAAACCATTAAACCTCTTGTACATTTTGTTGCGTCAAGAAGAGTCATGATATACAATTGAATAGAAATTGTCAATTACCAATTGTGAAACTCAAATGACATTTGTGTGCTCTCACCTCTCCAGTCAGCAGGGTGTTCCCCAATGATCAGTCTTTCTGCCTTCCGCCGTCCGAAGCACTCAGAGCGGATGAAGCTGCCTCTCCCCAATAGCACTTAAGGGGTACAGGTTTTCCATGAATTCCATCTCTTCCGGAATATGAGACTTTTGCGCTGTCCAGATTACAAGACTGGGTTGTCCCCCTTAATTGATGTGGAAATTGTCACTCTACCTATCATTTTTTGTCCCAGATACCAAGAAGTAGTACCAAAGCAGGATTTCAATTTACCTTGTTGCCTGTGGGATGCAACAAAACATGTAGAATCGCCTTGCGAGCAGCTGCCGTGACAATGTGTAGCATGCATGCCTCTCACCTGGTGATGTCTAGTTCTTCCCTATCTATGAAGCCAAACAATGCCCACATAGGGTGAAGGAATGTACCAAAAAGTGCTGTGTGTAGTCTACTACTTGGTCCCAATAAACCCTGATTACCAGGCAGTCCCATAGACAGTGATACAAGTCAGCTCCCGGGGCATCACATTTGAAGCAATGGTCAGTAACAAATTTCCCCATGTGGTGCCCCCTTATAGGTGTAAGGTAGGCATTGTGAGTCACCTTCAGAAACATCTAAAGGGTGCACAAAGTGTTGTATTTGGTGTAAGCCTAGATTATGGCATAAATTAAATACTGTATGTGGCTTGCCTTCCTGAAAGTCCAGGTTTTGATGAAGGGATAGGTGTGGAGAATAATCTGGGTGTATGTGTTTTAATTGACATATTTTTCTTCAGGAACCCCTGATGCAGTTATAAATTTCTCTTCCCTCGGCCTTAGATAAATAGGCAGCATGTGAAAAATAAAGAGTAAAAGAGGGAACTCTACCATTTTAATAAGGTTGCAGTGCCCAGAAAACAATAAAGAGAGATTAGGCCACCTCTTCATAGTATTCAGGAGCTTTTCAGTATAAATAGTCATATTTTTCATGTAGATATTTGCCGGTATTTTGGTAAGCCATATTTCTACGTATTTTAAAGCTGACGTGCACCAATCAATTTTATGGGTCATTGAACAAGTAGGTTCTGCTGGACCTTTTAAAAGCATGCCCTCGCTTTTGTCCACATTTATCTTGTACCCTGATATGGAACCCTTGTCCTGTAAATCCTCTAATATTGGGATCAAAGTCTGCCACGGGTTGGTCACCATTAAAAGATCATTTGCATATGCTGAAACCTTTATCTCTCAGCTGGGAAAGGTAATTCCTTCATAAGGAGGGGATTGGAAGATATGATAGAGTAGGGGATCGATCGATGGACAGGTTAAAGAGCAGGGGGGATAATGGGCAGCTCTGCTTGGTGCTTCTAAAGAGGTCTATTGTTGGAGAGCTGCAATTGTTGGAGATGGCAGTGCCAGGTAAATGCGTGAGAATGAGTCGTGGACCGCTTAATATAAGGTGTACATTCTCGCCGTTGGGTTGGTTGCCCTCCAATAATCGAAGACACCTAGCCTGGTGACCATGTCCTCTAAGGTCGAACTACAACTCCCCCTACCGTAAAAACATGAGATCTGTCTCATTGTGGGTTGGGTGCTACATTAAAATCCCCCATCATAATAAGGTTAGAGTGTGGCCTCGAGAGTTGGAAGCTAGTGATGTCAGTGAAGAATTCATGCTCGCCAGAACAAGGAGCATACACACTGAAAAATGTACAGGTGGTGTTTGCAATTTGAGCCCTCAAGTAGAGGTACCTGCCTTCAGTGTCAGCAAAGTGATCTTCTATGGATTGAATTAATCCCTCTCTAAAATATATGGCAAACCTTCTGGATTTGGTTTTGTAATTGGCCAGGACAGGTGGGTCAAGCCATGGAGCCTTTATCGGGATATAACAATCAGTTTGCCAATGTGTTTCTTGTAGGAAGATTACATCTGCTTTCAGATGTTTTATAACCATTTTTCTGGGATATTCAATCCTGCAACGTTCCGGGATAGGAGATTGAGCCTTGGGTTAGAGTGGCACTCTCCACCCTCCTCATTGGGGTCACTCTTCCCACATCACGAAACGGTAACCATAGAGGTTTACCCCTTTACCCACCTTGACATATGGAAAACAAACTAAGTTATTCAGCTCACCTGCACTCAATGAGATGGTTGCACGGAAAGGAGAAAGGAAACGTCCACAGTAACGTCCCAGCAATGTAGATACAAAGAATACAAGGATATCCAGCAACTCTTCTTTAGAAAAAATAGATAAATGCTTGCAGCTTTATTTTAGTCTTCAAAAACATTAAAAACAGCTATCTGTTTTTCATCCTGGTATACAAACACGTCCACGCGTTTCGGGAGAGAAAGCTCCCTTATCCATGAGACGTGGATAACAGGTGACCGCCTTCTATACTTCTCCGTCACGTGACCCACAACACACGGTAAGACAATTGTAGAAGTATTAAAAACTAATGTTGTAACTTACAAAAGAATAACTACTACTGTAAGATGTAACATATAACTGTTTGAGTACCTAGTAATGAAACATTATGTCATGTCTCCTATTCAGACCTGCAGGAAACCTGGTGTTGGGACACAGTATCCACCAGGCTTCACGAGACAGAACCTTTTTACGTATGTTTCCTCCTCTCTGGGGATTTTTAACTACTTCTATCCCGTTACAAATAATTGATTTGAGACTACCTGTATGTGCTTCTGCAAAGTGTCACGTAGCTGCCGACACATTAGTTACAAAGACCTTATGTATATCAGATACATGGCGTCGTACTCTAGTTTTGAGACAATTCACAGTACACCCTACATATTGGAGAGCGCATTCCGTACATGATATTAAATATATCACGTTGCGAGAGCAACAGTTAATATATGAGGATACTGTGAATTCCTCATTGGTCAACATAGATGTAAAGGTTCTAACATTTTGCATATATTTACATGTCAGACATCGTTGGTGTTCGCACTTAAAAGAACCTTTGGTGGTAAGCCATCCCCTATTTGTGGGTCCTGCTGATACAAAGAGGCTAGGTGACAAGATGTTAGCCAAAGAGGGTGCTCTTTGTGATACGAAATGGATATTGTTCTTAATAATTTATGCATATTTTCCTGTGTGTACAACAATGGTAGGTTATTTTTTTATTATTTTAATAATCTCTTGATATTGTGAACTAAATGTGGTATTAAATACTATTTTATTATTTTTACCCTTACAGTCATATGAAAAAGTTTGGGCACCCCTATTAATCTTAATCATTTTTAGTTGTAAATTTTTGGGTGTTTGCAACAGCCATTTCAATTTGATATATCTAATAACTGATGGACACAGAATATTTCCGGATTGAAATGGGGTTTATTGAAATAACACAAAATGTGCAAATATGCATTAAACCAAAATTTGACTGGTGCAAAAGTATGGGCACCCCAACAGAAAAGTGACATTAAAAATTTAGTAGATCCTCCTTTTGCAAAAATAAAAGCTTCTAGTCGCTTCCATTAGCTTTTAATCATTTCCCTGGATCCTGGATGAAGGTATTTTTGACCATTCCTCTTTACAAAAAAATTTTCAAGTTCAGTTAAGTTTGATGGTCGCCGAGCATGGACAGCCCCGCTTCAAAGTATCCCACAGATGTTCAATGATATTCAGGTCTGGGGACTGGGATGGCCATTCCAGAAATTGTAATTTTTCCCTCTAATAAATTTGGCCTGAGTAGATTTTGGAGCTGTGTTTGGGATCATTGTCTTGCTGAAATATCCACCCCCGGCATAACTTCAAATTCATCACTGATTCTTGTACATTATTCTGAAGAATCAGTGATACTGAGTTGAATCCATGCGACCCTCAACTTTAACAAGATTCCCGGTGCCGGCATTGGCCACACAGCCCCAAAGCGATGGAACCTCCACCAAATTTTACAGTGGGTAGCAAGTGTTTTTCTTGGAATGCTTGTGTTTTTGGGACCCCAAAGCATAACGCCTTTTTGTATGACCAAACAACTCAATCTTTGTTTCATCGTCCACGGACTTCTTCCAAAATGAAGCTGGCTTGTCCAAATTGCTTTTGCATACCTCAGGAGGGTCTGTTTGTGGCGGCTTTCAGAACGGCTTCTTTCGCATCACTCTCCCCTACAGCTTTTTCCTTGTGCAAAGTGTGCTGTATTGTTGACCGATGCACAGTGACACCATCTGCAAAAGATGATGTTTGCAGCTCTTTGGGGGTTTTTTCTTTGGATTGCCCTTTGGACTTTTTTCTCCCCCATTTTTCTTCTCCCCTTTCTGAATTTTTTTTTTGGGCCCTCCCCACTTCGGGGTTTAAAAAAGGGAACTGTCCCTGGGGTCTCCATTTCCTTGCTATTTCCTCCCAGGGGAAAAACTGACGGTTTAAATCTCGGAAAACCTTTTTTATTTTTTTTTTTTTTTTTTTTTTTTTTTTTTTTTTTTTTTTTTTTTTGAAACCCTTCCCCCCCAAAACTAAAAAACCCCAAAAAAAAAAAAACCCCCCAAAAAAACCCCCCCCCTCCCCTCCCCCCGGGGGGCCCGGGGGTTTGGGGGGGGGGGGGGGGGGGGGGGGTGCGGCCCTTTGGCCCCTTTCCTTTGGCCGCGCCGTCCCGGGGTTACATAACAGCTTCCCCTGCCCCCGGGTCCTAAACTCCAGGCCGTCGTCCCGGCCGTGGGCGCGTTTCCCCGTCCCCTAAGGCCGCGCCGCCAGCCCTCCTCTCTTTTAAAGGGGCCCAGTGCCCCGGGGAAATTGGCGGGGTTACCGGTCATGACCCTATTATTGGTTTCCGCCCCCGGCAGCCTCTGCCGGATCTTTAGTGCCTCCTGTGCCTTTAGAAAAGGGGGTCTTGCCCTTTTAGTTTGCCTTTTTTCCGTGTACAGACCGTCTGGGCCCCCTGTTTCCTGACACGAACCTCTGCCGCCTGTCCAAAACCCTTTTGCCTGTCCCTGACCACCCCTCACCCTACGATTCTGTACCAGGCTTACCCTTGGCACCCCCGCAAGAAGCCCCGCCGGGGAAACGCCCGGGTAGTTCCCCCCCCCCGCGCAACCCCCACCCCGCTTTGCGGGGGGCTTGGTAAAAAAACCGGGTTTCTAATTAGATTCTTTCCCCCCGGGGTGGGCTTCCACCATCGCTTGGGGTGGCCCCGGGATCCATTTCCCACTTTTCTTCCCGTAAGATGGGCCAAAGGATCCCCCAAAAGGTGCCTCTCCCTGGTGATGGGGACCTTCCGCGGGTCGTCGCGAACCCGTCACGCCCAAATTGCGCAACGGGCCTTGCATTGGGAAACCAAATTGACCCCCAAATGTTCCACCCAACCCCTGGCGAACCAGCCAACTCCATCGTGTCTTTCACCGCCCCCGTCCCCCGCCCCCAACTTTGGGTCCTAAGCTTCGTTTCCCGTACCGTCCAATTTTTAAAAGGGGACCCCAAGCAGTGCCGAGGCTTCATCATCAGTGCTAAATGCACTTTGAATTAAGGGCGGCCCATTTCCCCTTTACGGAGCGTTCTAAAGTGGCTTTCGTGGTCCCCCTGTTTTCCGGGAAGGGTTTAAAGCATGGCCACACCTCTGGGGATCGGAACGACCCTGTGAAAAAGGATCTGCGGGTCCTTCCTCCAGGAGTTCCGCAGTTTTTTTGGGGGAAAAACCGGGCCCCGGGCATCCTCTGCCGAGACTCCCCTCCTCACTCGTGCCGGGAGACTCGTCGGGGGGGAAGCCCAAAACGAAATGCATTCCGCACAAGCCTCAGATTTAATCATGGAACGAGGCTGCCCTGTTGCGCCCCCTTAAAAGGGGGGCCTCCGGGTGGGAAATTAAAGGGATGTGCGGCCGCAAGAGACATCCCGTCCTTTTCCCCAGGGGGTTTTAATTCATTTGGCTCCCCCGCTTTTGACGTGCGCTTCCCCGGAGGCAAGGGGGGGAGCTCCGGCGGGAAAACCGGATGGAGCACGTCCCGCCTTTATTCCCCGGGCCCCCGTTTTCCAGAGAAACCTACGAAACCCCGCACCACTTCTTTTGAGGAGCCCATGCAGGTCAAACCAAGGTACACCCTCTCAGCCCAAGAACTGGCCCTACCCCCGGTTTTTGGCAACCTGTCCCTTTATTGGGCAGTCCTAAGCATTTCCCGGGGGAATTGTCCCCAACGCCCAAAACGGGGGGAAAACTCCGCCCCCTGGGGTTCGAGGGGAGGCGTCCTAGGTGAAAATTCCCCTCCCTCCACAAATGATGTGCCTTTTTTCAACTCAGGATGATGCGGGTTCCCCCTTCCAACCCCCCCGCCTTCTTGGACCTGGCTGGGCCCGGGAAAAACTTTTTTTCATCGCTCCTTGGGGGCCCAAGAACCGTTTTCCCGGTGGCCCATTTGGGAAAAAACCCCGGTTATGCCTCGGCAGGGGCGAGCTCTAAGGGGACACTAAAACGTTCACACCAAGCCCCCTTTTTCCCTTCACGTGGGATTTTTTCCCATAAGGAGAAGATCGCCTTTTATGTTCGCCCTTTTCCCCGGGCGCTTTTTCCCGGGAAATTTCCCGTGGTTGCGACCCCACTTCCCCACGCTAGACGGACGCGGGTGAACACACTCGGGGGGCCCCCCAACTGCCTTAGCCTTTCTGGTGGCACCTCGCCCGGTGTTACCTCTCCGCACGGCCCCCCCACAAACCCGTTGGCCGCCGCCCCCCCGATACCGGGGGTTCACCGATGCCCTTTTCGGAGAAAAAGGGGGAATCCTTCCTCCTCATCGCCTTATGACTGTCCATCGAGCTACGGGCCTGGTGCCACCCCCCCCCCGGGGCCGATTCTATCCCTTTTTTTTCCCCGAGCTCAAGCTATGTCGAATATACCCCGGGGAAAACCCCCAGGGGGGTTTCAAACGGAGTTCCCCCTCCCCGGGGGGGCGGGGATTCTTTTTCGGGGAAAAAAGGGGGACGGAAACCCTGCGACCCTGCTTTGTTTACGGGGTCTTAATAAGATCCGGGGAAAAATGGGTACCCTTTCCCCCCTTTGTTTCCTGAGCCCCTTTGATGCCTACGTGGTGCAAAGATTTCTCCAAATTTGGGGATTTAAAGGGGAAGCCTATAACCCCTCCCACCCGGAGGGCGTGAGGGGGAAGACGGCCTTTAACCCCAAGACGGGCACTTCGAATATTTGTATCCCAAATGGGCCCTTTTGCAATGCCCCACCCGGGTTTTCCCGGGAATTGTGAACGAAAAATTTCGGGGAATCCTTGTAACGTGTGCCGTAAGTCCCTGGACGACATCTTGGTATACTTTTCCTGACTTGGACCCCCCACCGTGTTAAAGCCCGCCAGGTTCTGAGGCGCCCCCGGGGCCCAAACCCGCCTATACCCCAAATTTTTTTGGGAAAGTCCCTTTTTTTCCTCAGTCCAGCCTCCCTTTCTTGGGTTTCATTTCTCGGCCCAAAGGGGTTTGCAGATGGACCCAGAAAAAGGCTGCCCTCCGTCCTGCAAGGGCCTCCCCCTTTTTTGGTCTTCGGGCTATCAAACGTTTCCTGGGATTCTGTAATTATTCCCGGCATTCCCTCCCACATTTCCCCTTTACAGGGGGCCCCCATTGGGCGCTCACGAAAAAAGGAACGCTCCCCCGCGAAGCGGGCCACCCGGGAAGCCGAGGGGCTTTCCCGGGTTTTAAACCCCCCCCCCCTCCCTTCGCCCCCGTTCCATCCTGCCCCGGCCGGGACCCCACTAAAGCCGTTTGCACTTAAGGGGAAACCGCCTCATCGGCGGGGTCGGTGCGGTTCTCCCCAAAAAGGGGGCCAAAAGGAAGAACGGTCCCCTGCGGCTTTTTTTCCCAAAAACTTTCCCCGGGGGAAAGGGAAACTATACAAACGGAGACCGGGGGGTTGTTAGCCATCAATAGCCCTGGAGGAAGGGGCGTTATCTACGGGGGGTCTGGCATCCCATCAGTATCTACCCCTGCCCCAAAAAAATCCCCAGTCCCCCCCAAAGACGGCCCACCCGGATTTCCATCCACGCCAAGTTTAGTGGTCCCTTTTTTTTCCCCCATTCGTTTTCCTAACCCAACTTCCGTCCGGGGAGAAAAATGTAAAAGGGGGTTGCTTTCTCGCGTTTTTCTGTGTGGTCGGAAGGAATGCCCCCGGAGCACTAATCCCCCGGGAGGTTTTTCCCCCCCTTCACCCCTGTTGACCTCCGCATGTCCCCCCTGGGAAGACAAAAGTGGGTCCCGCACCCCCGCAGACAGACCTTTAAAGGGGGGGGCATGCTTTTGGGGGCCCTGGGACACCCCGGCGCCCGTAAACCATCCCCCTTATCTTCCGGTTTTTATGGGGGCCAGACCTTGCTAAAAACGTTAAGGGGAATTTTTTTGAGGCCGTACCACCTGTGCCTGTAAAAAAAACACCTCTTTACAGGCCCGTCGGGCTCCTGCTTCCCCCGCCCCTCCCCACTAGGGCCCCTGGCGCAAAGTGGGGTGGGGTTTTAAAAAACCCATTTTTCCCCCCCTCCCCTTGGGAACCCCGGATCGGGAATTAAAAGATCTTTTTTAAATGCCCCTTTGTCCCATGACGGGGTTTCCCCCGGCCCCCCCGCCTGGTAACCTATTTTTTCACCCCATTTTTTGCCTTCAGGGGGGCCTTTGAGATTGCTCTGACCGCGGAGTCCAGTTTGTCTCCAAATTTTTTGGGGGGCCCCTTTTTTGCCTCTTCGGTTTTAAACTCGGGTTTTTTTCCCCGGCCCATCACCCCCCGACTAATGGCCCAAATAGAAAGGGGGGGGGGGGGGTTAAAAACCCGGGCTTGGGGCCTACTTTTCCCACTTTGTTTTCGGGCCCCCAAAATGGGTGGCCCGACCTACTCCCCGGGAGAATTTTCCCCCAAAATTCCCCGATTCCGATCCCGCGGGGGGCCCCCCTTTCTATTTGAGTACGGGGCCCGCACCCCCCCCCTCCCCCCACCCTCTCATTTCCGAAGTCCCCGCTGCAGATACACTGGTCCCCGACAATGAAAACTAATTTTTTTTTTTTTTGGGGCCCCGGGCCCGCCAGTCTTTGCTCCCCTGCTTCGGCACGCAAAACTCAGGGGGATAAAAAAAAGGGGTCCTCCCCCCAATTTTTTTTTCCTGGCGATAAAAATTTTGGTGTCTGCCAAAAAATGTCAGGCTTAAAAATCCCCAAACTATAAACTGGGGCCCCCCCTACATAGGTCCCTTTTAGGGCTAGACGTCTAAACCCCGGGGGCCTTAAACTCCCGGGTCCCGTCCCCCCTGGCTCCCGAACTCCCCTTTTTTTTGTCGCTTCTCCCAAAACCCCAGTCCTTAAAACCCTTTTTCCCCGTAAAAGGGTTTCTCCCCCTTTTCCCCCGGGGCGGGTGCTCCAAGTATTCCCCGTGAAAGAGATCTTGGTTATGAGGGTGTCCCGGGGGGAAACGTTTCTTTTTAAACGAGTGGAAGGGGGTTTTTGGGCCCCAGGAAGGGGAGGGAGCCGGAGGACAACATTTTTGGGGCCGTCAACTTGTTCGGAGAAATTTTCCTTCCCGGGGAGGGGAAAGGGGGAGGGCCCAAGGGGGGGGGGGGACTGTAACGAGCGGCGCCCCAACCGTTCCCCGGGGTGCCTCCGCTCGCTCCCCGGCCCCCCCTTTGTTGCCGGGGCGAGTGGCCGTGCGGTTCCCTGGTCCCCGGGCCGTGGCCGCCCCTCGCCCCCCGGGGACATTAAAAAGTAACCTGACCCCCCTCCTGACTCCAGGGGCGCTCGTCCGGCCGTGGGGGCCTCCCGTCCCCCAAGGCGCGCGCGCGCCATCTCCCCTCTCTTTAAAAGGCCCGTGGCCGGTTTAAATTTGGGTGGTTACCGGCCACTGACCATATATTTTGGCCCCGCCTCCGGGGTCCCCCTTTCCGGATCTTTAGTGCCCCTGTGCCTTTAGAGAAAACTCCCTTTCCTAGTTTTTCCTCCCTTTCCGGGGTAACCCGGGCCTCCCCGCTCCTTTTCCTGACCCGAACCTCCCGGGCCGTCCTGAACCCATTGCCTGTCCCTGACCACGCCCCGCCTCACGATTCTGTCCCCACCTTATTTTTGGGTACCCCCCGCAAGCAAGTTCCCCCCCATGGAAACGGGCCTGGTAGTTCCCCCCCCGCAGCAAAAATCCCCTCCCCTTTGCGGGGGGCCCCTGGTGAAAAACCCGGGTTTTACTTAGATTCCTTCCCTGGCGTGGGCTTTCCCCCATCGCTTGCGGTGGCCCGGATCCACTACCACTGTCGTTACAACAATCTTTTTTTTCAGATCATTTGAGAGTTGTTTTGAGGAGCCCCCTGAGCCACTCTTCACAGGGAATTCAAATGGAGAACAACTTGGGAAAGGGCCCCCTTTAAATATTTTTCATCATTGGATACAAACCCCCCCTTAAGTTCAAAAATCGTGAGGTTACGAAAAACAATGTTGTGCTTCAGAAAATCAGTAAAAAAGTTAGGAGTATTCAAAAACAATAAAAAAGATAAGGGGGACCCAAATTTTTTTCCCCCAGTCAAATTTTTGGGTTTTAAAGCATAATTTCACATTTTGTGTTTTGTACAATAAACCTCATTTCCCAAAAAGGAAAAAATTTCTTGCCCCCTCAGTTATTAGATTAAACAAAATTGGGAAAAAGGGTGTTGCAAACAAACCCCAAAAATTTAGAAAAAAAATGATTAAGATTAATAGGGGGGCCAAACTTTTTCATATACTTTTAGTTTATTTAGTTTTTTTGTTTGTAAAATTTCTTAGGTATAGATGCTACTCTTTTTATAGCTTGATTTAGCACTTATTCTTTATATCCTCATTGGGCTAAGGGCCCCAAATTTAAAGCTGGGTTTGGGAAAAGTTTCCCGGGCAAGCCTCTGAGCTTGACGAATTACGCTTAATGCGAATAAGCTCTCCTACTGGTATATTAGCCGTAACATGTCGTGGATGGGCCGAATCGGCTCTAAATATTGAGTTACATGCTGTATTTTTTCTGTACGGAGTTACAATAAATTTGGGTTTGTCCCTTTTTTGCTGGGCCCGGGGAAAAAAAACCAAAAAAACTAGGGCTTTTATGCCCAAATGTACTAAAATTCCCAAATTAAATCAAATTTTTTTTTTTGAAATTATGAAACAAACCCCGCCGACGGGTTTTTAGGGCTAATTGCAG
>JAODAL010047676.1:12500-29690 GCA_025379985.1 Phyllomedusa bahiana | reverse complement strand
ATATTGGAGACACCCCCTTTCCTTTCCCTGTATTATCTGTATGGGGAGGCCATATTGGAGAAAAAAAACACTTCCTTCCTGTATTCTCTGTATAGGGGGGGCTATATTGGAGACATACACTTCCTTCCTGTATATCTGTTTTTGGGGAGGTAATTTTGGAGACGCACACTTCTTTCCTGAAATTATCTGTAAAAGAGGAGCCCCTATTGGAGACCCCACACTTCCTTCATGTATTATCTGTATAGGGGAGGCCATATTGGAGCCCACACACTTCCTTCCTGTATTATCTGTATAGGAGACCCTATTGGAGACACACACTTATTTCCTGTATTATCTGTATAGGGGCGGCCATATTGGAGACACACACTTCCTTCCTGTATTATCTGTATAGAGGAGACCCTATTGGAGACACACACTTCCTTCCTGTTTTTATCTGTATAGGGGCGGTCATATTGGACACAACTTCCTTCCTTTTATTATCTGTTTTTAGGAGAGGCCATATTGGAAACTTGCACTTCCTTCAGGGTCATTTGAGCCCAAGGCTCATTGATGTGTATGGGGGTAAAGGCTAGCATATCTGGACTATTAACACAGAAGAGATTATGCAGGACAATTACTGGAAACATTTCTACTACCCAAAATAGAAGGGTTTCAGGACACACAGGACATAGCCGCTCACTATATATGGGATGTGTAGCTGCATAGTACACAATGTTAGATGTTAGATAGTTAAGACTTTTTTGTAGTGTAGTGTTATTATTTTGCCTTGTCTTGGCCTCCAGCAGTACAAAAAACCTGTCAGCAACTTCTCCACTGTCTAATGATAAAGATATGACTCATCTGTCCCAGTCTTTACAAAAGAGCTGTCAACTGAGTTCCTGAAATCAGAAAGTATCAGCCTGTTTTGTGCTCCAATGGCCAGGACAAAATTTCAAGATGTGTGTTTAATGTCACTACCCTGGCTTACTTAAGCCTACCGCTGTACAATATAGCCTCTCTGTCGTCTAATAATGATGAGATGTCTCTGTTCATCCTGTCCCAGTCTACACAGCAAAACTAACAAATAAGCTGTAGAAAACAGAAAGTGTCAGCCTTTTGTGTTCTCTAGTGGTCAGGGAAAAATTTCAAGATGTTGGTATAGTGTTACTACCCTTCCTTACCTGAGCATTCCACTGTACAATAAAGCTGTCAGTAACTCCCCCGCAGTGTAATGATAATGAGATGACTCTGCTCATCCTGTCCTAGTATACACAGGAAAATTGACAAGTGGGCTGCAGAAAACAGAAAGTATCAGCTTATTATGTGCTCTAGTGGTCAGGGTAAAATTTTAAGATGTGGGTATAGTGTTACTACCCTCCCTTACCTGAGCCTTCCACTGTATAATAAAACTGTCAGTAATACCCTAGCCATGTAACGATAATGAGATGACTCTGCTCATCGTGCCACAGTCTACACAGCAAAGCTGACAAGTGACCTACAGAAAACAGAAAGTGTCAGCCTACTGTGTGCTCTAGTGGTCTGGGCAAAACTTCAAGATGGTGGTATAGTGTTAATACCCTGCCTGACCCAGGCCTTCTGCTGTCAGCAGGGCTGCCATCAGTCTTCTATTAACAGTTTCAGGGCCCCCTACAGCCAAATACAGAAATTACTAGTTCCGATTTTTAACATATCAGTGGGCTCCTTTCTGATCAGGGCCCCTGGCAGGAGTACTGCCTGTACTGCCCTATGGGCCCCCCTGGCTGTCAGTAACACCCCCGCCCACTAACAATATTGAGATAACTTTGCTCATTCTGTCCCAGTCCACACAGCAAAGCTACCAGTCAAACAGGACATGTGTGTCTAGTGTGACAACTGTTTTCTTTTATGGATAGTCCGAAAAATAAGCAAAATAATAAAATTTTTGGAAAAATGTTATTTAAAGTCAGCCAATTTAGATGTTATTTTCTGGTGATACACTCTAATTTACAGACTGGCGCCTTTTCAGTACGGCACAGAATAGCACAGCAGCAGGGGCCCTTTAAGGATGTTCTTTTCTGTGAAAACATTTTTGAGATGAATCTTTTATTGTTCCAGATAAATAAGTTCAGCTTCTAGAGTTCCATAAAACTGATTTGTATTGAAGTAGGGAGTCGTGTCCTTGCGCTGTTGAATAGTCAGAGGATACGGTTGCTAAGAGACGCGGGAATAACGCGGCGATACGTATACGAGGGCCACGATGCCGACATGATAAAATAGCACGTCTAAATGTCTTATGGCTTGTTAACCTTTTTTAATTCATATTTCAGAAATGTTTATGGAGTGGAAAGGTGTTCCTCAGGATAATGATGAATACATTAGTATCCGCCGAGGCCCGCAGCCAGCAGGAGAAGCCACATCCGTAATTACTGATGAGAGCCTTATGCTCTATAGGCTTCCTGAACTTCCTATCTCTCTTACATTAGTCGTGCTCTCCTTGGTGACTTTACCAAGACTCTCATGTAAAAACTAAAAACTTCAAGAGATCCCTATAAATGATGTTCCCGTCGATGATTGGAGGCAATAACACTTTAAGGGGATATCTGAGACTTTAACATCGATGGCCTATACTTCGAATAGAGCTTGATAACTGGGGGTCGGACTCTGAAAAACCCTTGTGGGTCAGCAGTCGTCAATTTTAACCCCTTTGAAGGTTATTTCCATTTTATTGATTGGCTCTAAACATGTATACAAGCTAAACAAAGACCATTACCAAATACAATGCTGTTCTGATTTTGCTTCTCTTCAGAGTTAGAGCCGTTCTTATCTTCTGTATTTGCACACAAGCTTTCCTAGTTACCGGGCATCTCTATCTACTTTTACAGGCATAGTATTGTTCAGGATGGTGAAGTCACTTCCTGCTGTGTTACGAATCTTGAAAGATGGAGCTTGTTTATATTTCTGACTGACAAGCTTTCACCCTTTAGAGCTCTGTAGCCTATCTGCAATGCTGTTAAAACCCCTCCATCACCAATGTCCCTTTAATAGGCTTAGCTACGAAGAGCAGAGCTGAAATGTCAGTCACTGCTGTAGAACCACCCACAGTATAGACAGGAAGTGGGAGCCTAAAGCTGTAGAACCACCCACAGCCTGGACAAAAAGTGGGAGCCTGAAGCTGTAGAACCACTCACAGCCAGGACAGGAAGTGGGAGTTTGAAACTGTAGAACCACCCACAGCCTGAACAGGAAGTGGGAGCTGGAAGCTGTAGAAGCACCCACAGTCTGAACAGGAAGTGAGAGCCTGAAGCTGTAGAACTGCCCACAACCTGAACAGGAAGTGAGAGCTTGAAGCTGTAGAACCACGCTCAGCCTGAACAGGAAGTGGGAGCTTGAAGTTGTAGAAGCACCCACAGCCTGAGCAGGAAGTGGGAACCTGATGCTGTAGAGACGCGTACAGCCTGAACAGGAAGTGAGAGCCTGAAGCTGTAGAACTTCCCACAGCCTGAATAGAAAGTGGGAGGCTGATGCTGTAGAGCCGCCCATAGCCTGAATAGGAAGTGAGAGCCTGAAGCTGTAGAACCGCCCACAGCCTTGACAGGAAGGGGGAGTCTGAAGCTGTATAACTGCCCACAACCTGAACAAGAAGTGGCAGCCTGAAGCTGTAGAACTGCCCACATCCTGAACAGGAAGTGAGAGCCTGAAGCTGTAAAACTTCCCACAGCCTGAACAGGAAGTGGGGAAGCCTGAAATAGCACTGTAAAACTTCCACCACAGCTGCTAGCAAACCACAGCCCGAAGTGGGAGCCTGAAGCTGCAACTTCAACCACCAGGAACAACGCAATATCTATTATGGACTTCTATTTTTTTCTCTCCTATTTGTAGCACAGTGTCCACAATACTCTCTAGGCCATACTTGTCAACCTTTTACATCCCAAATTACAGAGATTTTGGTCCTGCCCCCAGGAATGCCACCAACCTACCCCATCACTTTTATGGACTGCTATCTTTCCCTTCCTGTGTGTGGCACAGTGTTAACACTTCTCTTTTGAACTCTACATAGGCTATACGTGCCAACTTTTTAAATCCCGAATTCCACAGATTTTGGTCCTGCCCCCAGGAATGCCACTGACCGGCGCCTTAACTTTTATGGACGTCTATCATTCCCCTCCTATTTGTGGCACCGTGTTCACACTACTACTTCAAACTATTCCTGGGTCATACTTGCCAACCTTTTAAAAACCAGATTCCGGGGATTTTGTTCCTACCTGTGGGAATGCCACCAACCTACGCCTTCACTTTCACGGACTTCTATATTTCCTTTCCTATGTGTGGCTCAGTGTTCACACTACTCTGTTGAGTTCCGCCTAGGCCATACTTGCCAACTTTTTAAATCCAGAATCCAAGGGAGTTTTGGCCTTGCCTCCGAGACTGCCACCAACCCGACCCCGAAACTGACTTGAAACGCCCCTTCTTGGGTGGTATGTGCACAAGACCTGCCCTTTTTTGCCGCTATACTTCTGGGCGGCTCCCTCAAATACTTGTCAAGTATGACTTAAGCCTATGATGATGCGGGCTCCTCCACCCGTAAACTGGGAACCAGGAGACCCTGTTTACCGGTGCCTATGAACTCTAAGGGTATGTTCACACGGCATAATTGTACTGTATGCGGCGTAATACGGCGTGTGTTTTGGGAGGCGTGCTGATCAGCGCGTATTCCAAAAGCATGGGGGCCCCATTGACATGCATTGTTCGCGGCGCGTTATCGCCGCAAACAATTGGCATGTCAATTCTCCACGTAATCCATAGTTCTCTATGAAAGCTATGGATTACCGTAATTGCGACGCGCATTTTGATGCGTATAAAACGCAATACATGGCGAAATACGATGCAAAATGCGCCCCGCATTACGCCGTGTGAACATACCCTAACAGGGTATGGTGGCGCCATCACACACAATGACCCTAATACCCATGGCTAACAGATGCACAAAGTACAACACAAAGTGCCATGTCACATGTAATGTAATAAACATGTTGTATGGTATAAGAGGTATATGTAGACTTTTACGTAAGAGGGGAATATGGCACTTACTTGTCTATAGGTAAACTGCTGCTGCTCCTTTCGCTAACGTAAATACAGGGGCGTAGCTATAGGGGTGCAGAGGTAGCAGTCGCTATCGGGGTCAAGAGCCTGAGGGGGCCCAAAAACCCTTCTGCTACATAAGGAGACACCAGCAATGTAAGCGACACATGGTAGCTAGGGGGCCAATTGGACTTTTTGCACTAGGGCCCAGGAGCTTAAAGTTACGCCTCTGCGTAGATATGTTCACATGACGGTGACTATGGCTCCGTTACTTGCCAACCTTTTAAATCCCACATTCCATGGATTTTGGTCCTGCCCGTGGGAATACCACCAACCTACCCCTTCCCTTTCACGGACTTCTATCTTTCCCTTCCTATGTGTGGGACACAGCAGAACCGTCTTAACAGAATTATGCGCCCCTGGGCATAGCACTGCAGTGGCCCTGTCCACATACATGATATCACACTTGGACATTCCTCGAGCCCCCTCAAGCACACCCATATTATCACACCACTTACATCTGGACACCGAAAACCTGCGGCCTACAAGACCATTTGACAGGGCAGGGAGCCTTTGGCTCCCTTCTCCACTATGGTTTTTAACTGTTTGCACATCCTAAAAATACACAAACTGTTAAATAAGCAAAGCCAACCAAGAGATCCAGGGTATGTTTCTTGTATTCCTGGGACAAACATACACCACTTGGGGCCCCCATAGTTGTGGGGCCCCGGGTAACTGCCTAGTGTGCTCAATGGAAAAGATGGCCCTGGGGCACAGTGCTCACACTGCTCCGTTGAGTTCTGCCTAGGCCATACTTGCCACATATAATGCAAGAAACATTTTGGTCCACATGTATGAAACTGTGTAGGTCTAAAACTCACTCTTTTGCCCTTCTTGGTTGCTTTTCTATTGCTTTTTTTTTGCTGTTTCTATACGGCTGTGTCCACAATCACTGCAGCATCAGTGCCGGCTTGTGACACAAAGGAAATCCCAGCTCTGGTATCTGGTGTTGTTTCCAATGTTTCGCCATATTTACGGGAACTGTTTTGCAATCCTGCTGATCAGTGAAAGGACATTAGACAGGAATGTAGCCCGGGGAAATATTCTGGACAGGTCAAGTAAATAGTGACGATAAGGAAAAGCTACAGACGTCCTTCCTCTGGTTTGTAGTCAGCACAAAGCCTGCTGATCCACAGTTATCAGGACCGCACTGGTTTTTGTAAAATTGAGGCTTTAAATGAAATAAAAATTCTAGGGTTTTCTTGTCCCCGTTGCAGCTTGTAACATGCTACATATAAGACACTGCTGGCCATAGGGCTGGGGTAATGGGTAGAAGGGGTAGGACTCCACGTACAATGTAAAAAAGAACAACACAATTACTGCCAAAATAATCATATATAATTTTATTGAAAAATATACACTAATAAGATTACATATATAAAAGGATGGTAATAATCACCCATAGAAAACACACAGAGACTATGGGATCTCCAAATAACAGTATGAACTCAATAAAATATCATCAGCACTCTACAGACACAATTAGGGAAAATTGTAGAAAAATGTTTGTAAAAAAAAAAATTCTTTTTTTAAAAAAAAATTTTTTATTTTACTTTTAAACAGCAAAAGTGGCACTAAAATGTCTGACACATGCATCCCTATATAGGTGATATAAAGTTTTAGGGTATTCAAAGGTGGGAATAAAATATGCATCTTGGGCTGTCTGGGTTTTCTTAATTCTTTTTAATCATTTTTATTTCCGTTTTTTTTTTTTTTTTTTATTCATTTTACATATTGTAGCCCCCATATTATCAAATAAAGAACCTCAGCACGGGGCAGTTTTACATAGCTTTTCTTTTCTTTTGCTCATTTCCACCGTAACTGAGGCTGGTATATTAGCGCCAATGACATGGAAAATACCATACGCTGCACTGACTGTAGACCTGTTCTAGATCTGATAAGATCCAGCAGCACCTGCAGTTACTGAGCCCTGGCGATCACACACTTTGGGTTGTCAGTTCTTTTTTTATTATTGTGTTTTTATTTTTGTGTGTTTTTATTTATTTATTTTTTTTCATTTTTGTTTTTGTATTATTTATGAATATATTATATTTTTTTTTTACGTATTATAGTCACTATATGGTCAGAAAAAGACCTCTAGGGATGCATTTTTACATATCTTTTTTTTCTCATTTCCATTGTAGCTTTTGCTGGTAAATTAGCCCCAATTACACGAAAAAAAAATTCAGCCCCTGCACTGACTGCAGAGCTGACCCAGCACCATCTGCAACTCATGAACCCCAGTGATCACATGATTGCCAGGGCCAGTGTCATACTAGGGTGCCTGGAGTCCTCCAAGGGAACTGATTCTTGGGCCTCACCCTACACATACTGCGCATGATTTTTTCTTTACCTTCCTCCCTTAAAAGCAGTCCCAGGCCTGCCAAATTAAGGGGTCCATCATGCCCAGGGGCCCACCAGGGCTTTACCCAGATCCTATGTGGACCAGTCCAAGCCTGGCAAGGTCCATGAAACTGGGAGGTTCCCTGCTAATCCATATATTAGTACTGTATAAACAATGATCAAGAAGGCAGGGATGGTAATAAACCGTCCCTGCCTTGTCCCTGGAGAACCTGGCTGCCACTGACAACCGGCTCTCTCCTTTTGCAGCTGCAAACTCTGCACGGCCTGCCCCGTGCCACCTGGAGTAACGGCTCTGGGAGATCATCAGGTTTCTGTCATGGTGTCAGTCAAAGACAGTTCTATGTCCTGTGTTATTTTTTCCGAAACGTATTTTACTATTATAATATTATTTGTATCAATTATTTATTTTTTTTAAATAAAATTGTTATAAAATTCAAGATTTCTTTATACGAATATATATATATATAGACATGTCTGTTTATAGATTTATTTATGTATTAATTTATTATTCATGAGTTATAAAATATTATAGTATAATAATAATAAACTGATTATGATGGTGAGTCAGCAACTACAGCCTCAGGCAGCTAAGTGGATATGAAATGTACGAAAATTACGATTGCCGGAATGTCGAGGGTTAAAGCAGTCCCAAAATGTCCTTATGGGGATTTAAGGATGTTGACAATATTTTTTGGAATTCATGCCTTGCTTGCGGGTTAGGAGGGAGTGGCGAGCGGTGTAAACACAGACCCTGGACTTTTAAGTGATGTGAGCCTCCTGCACTGGAGAAGGAGCAGGCAAAACGGTAAGGTCTACTAATATCTTTAGATTTTGATTTGGTGGGGGGTCTGTATAAAATGTTGCCCTAGGGCGGGGGTGTCATGCTCATTTCCAAGGAGCACCATAGCAGCATTCTGGTTGCCTTCAAAGAGTAGTTTGAGGGCCTTAGATGGTGGCTTGGGGGTAGGTCTGTCAGAGCTTCCATGTCTACAAGGGTGTCAAACTAAAGGGTCCGGGGCGAACTGGCCCACCATGTTTTTTTATAAAAGCTCCCAAGACTTAGACAAAGTGTGTGCAACTCAAAAGTGTGCCGCTTTAAACCCTACCAACCCCAAAGGGCCCTTTGAGGGCAACCACAATGCTGAGTGGCTCAAAGTAAAAATGAGTTTGACAGCTGTGGTTAGTAGTTGTTGAACAGAGCGGTGTGGAGGTGCGTGCCGGAGCTTCATTGGTGATTTAGCAAGGTGAGCTGTGGTTAGCAGGTCATAGGGGCAATGGCAACAATCATAATGGACCCCCAGCTATGATATTGGGCTTAGCCATCAAGGCTTTGTGCTTGTTTTCCATCAACACTTTTTACCCAACCCATAAACCAGTTTCCCACCCACTTTTTGGCACATCAATGCATGTTTTCTGTCTCAAAATTGGGGCTTAAATGTATCCCTTTCCAACAGAAAGTCACCGCCTTTCGGTAAAGGAAGATGGGGCGGGCCACCACTGATCCCCCATAAAGGGGGGGGTGGTTGCATTCTAAACGATGAGGAACTGCTCTGATCACTCCCCCCTTTCAAGGGCCCCCCACGCCATTTGCTGTTAGGGTTGGGTTAAATTTATCCCCTTTCCAACATGTAACATCACCTTACATGAGTAAACGAATGAGGAACAGTGCTCCTATCAGCCCCCCTGCAATAAGATCACAGAGTGCGAATGGTCACCAAGACTGCTGGGGGCCCAATAAGGCTTTTATACACCATTTATGCTTCTGTTACTTCCTGCCCCCAAAAGGGAAAAATAAAAAAACCCCTCATGGTACACCCTTTTTATTATCTAAGTAAGCAGAACTTTTACAAGCAATTTTGGAAAATACCCAGGGGACTGCTTGTAAAAGTAAACAGAAAAAAAAAGTTTTATAATTATATCTTCTTCAATATATATTGATATAAACCGGCCCCCAGTCACTGACCGTATACCAGTAAGGCTGATTTTTTTTACAAATTTTAAAACTTCCCGTTCTGGGTAAAAGTAAAATGTTAAAATTTCAACACACCCTCTTTGCATTTTTTCAAATACCAAAAAAATACCAATTTTTGGGGTCGCCGCATTCTTAAAAACCCATCTATTTAAAATTTTAAAATCATCATCCCGTGGCTGAACACCAGAAGAAAAAAAAAAATTCAAAAAAAAAAATGGGGTTACAGGGCATTTTCCCTCCCCCAAAAAAGTAGAATTAAAAGTGATTAAAATAGTCGTAGCTATCCCAAAATGATACTGATAAAAAGTGCACTTCAACCCGCAAAAAAATGCCCCATCGCCCAGGTCCATAGCTGGAAGGATAAACAAGTGACTGGCCGCAAGAAATAGCGCTGCACACAAATTTAAGAAATAGAGAATGTTATTTTTTTGAAAAGTACTAAAACATAACGAAAACCCTACATGTTTGGTGTCACAGGAACACAGAAAAATTATTTATACTAAATAGCGAACACCATAAAAACAAAGGGCGACATGTCCAAAAATTGACGTTGCTACGGCAGTTTTTAGGCGCATTTAATCAGTGTAAAGTGCACCTGAAAGTACGATCCTTTCAAAAATCTGCCCTCTGGTATACCTTGCTTAGTAAACTCAATGGGCGGCATGTATGAACGGTGCTGCGCCAGATACCTGGCGTCTTTTCAGCCCGATATCCAGCGCAGCCCCATTCACTTCACAGAAATGCCTCCCATAGAGCGGAATCAGGCGCATTACAGAGCGTCTGCAGCACTATGTAATGCGCCCGATCTTGGGGGGCGTGCTGGAGGCGGGGCGCACTAGAACCGTACGAAGCTATAGCTTTATAGCTTCATTGCGGCAATTCTAGGCACATTACTGCTGAAACAGGTAGAGCACTTTCAAAGGGGTTTACCTGAGCCAGAATTGTCATCCTAACGCTAGAATGCGCCTGATTTATGACCCGCTGTAGAGCGATTATATGCCAGTATAATTCACTTGCAAAATTTCATACATGCTTCCCAATGCAGCTAAAAAGGCACATATCAACAAAAAAGGTGCATTGCACAATCGCGGCGCATAGCGTATCGTTGCTAGTGTATGTAATACACCAATCAAGGCGCATTGCGCATCTGAGGCGCATAACGTACATTACTAGTGTATGTAATGCGCCTAAATAGGCACATTGAGTTATGGAGGCGCACAGCGTGTCATTGCTACTATATTTAACCCCTTAAGGACCCTGGACATATGGGTACGTCCCAGGGTCCATAAGGGGCTTTGCAGGGGATCGCTCCGCGACCCCCCCACACAGCCACCAGGTGTTAGCGGCTAATCACTGCTAACACACGGCCGTTACAGCGCGAACGAGCAGTGTCGCCCGCCCGCGCTGTTTAACCCGTCAGACACCGCGGCAAAGATGGCCGCGGTATCTGAATGAATGACGTGGGTGCCCCGTCACGATCTTGAGGTGAGATCGGCATCGTAGCAGACATGGGCTGCGCGAACCGACCCCCGGACATTGCAGTGGGGACCTTTGGTGAAGGCTCCTGTCACTTCCATGTCCTGGTTTGCCCCCACTTCCTGTCCGCAGACCAGAAGTGGTGAACCCGCCATCTTGGTACAGCTCAAATGCATTTGTATGCAGGAGTGGATTCGCTGGGCCAAAGCAATCAATGCAAGTTAAGGCCACTCCAGGAACTGGAGTCCTAAGTAGCCCCCGGTTTTCACCATAGCCCCCGACTTGCTGCGGCGTGGAGGCTACCATGTCGTTACACCCTGACGTACTGGCTTTTGCGATGTGGCAGCTCGGGTACAAGCATGGTACACAGACGAATCCAGAGTGCTAGTGGGGACATGCGGAAGGTCAGGGCAGGGTCAGAGGTTCGTGGTCAGAGACAGACAGACGTCAGGGCAGGCGGCAAACAGTCAAGGTCATGAAACGATAAGCAGGCGGACTGGAACCGGTTGAAAAAAAAAAAAAAAAAAAAAATCAGGACATAAAGTCATACATCTAAACGCACGGTAAACCCACCGAACGGGACTGGCAGAATGTGTCAGGGGGTGTATAGCTTAAATAGTAATTGACCAATTTCGGACGCTGGCCATTAAAATCTAGAGAATCCGCGCAACAGCTCGCCTTAAGCAGTGATGCGCGCGGCGCCAGGGGAACAGGCGGGGACAGCGTTCACCGACAACGCGGACGGGTAAGTGACCCGGCCAGGGGACATGAGAGTCAAGGGATAGGTCGCGGGCATCCGGCGCACCCCTCCGCCTCCTGCTGGCTGAGGGCGATCGCGGGGAGCAGCATCTCCGCGACCCCCATAACCAGCAGTGACCTAGGCAATGCATTAACGTATAGACAACTCGCGCACCTAATGGTAAGCACCATATGGCCTCAATGGTACAAAGTAAAAAAAAAAAAAATAAGTATTAGGGCATGTCCCACACTGACACGGGTTTTTTGGCCTTTATTTCAGGCGGTTTGCTGTTTTTTCAGACCCGCCTGACAAACCGGCCGAAAATGAGCACAATTGTGCTCTTTGGAAAACCCGTGCAGCAGTCCCCCACTGGCACGGGTTTTTTCAGCCCGCGTTTTGTCCGCCGGCGACCGGCGACAAAACATTGAACATGCACAAACTTCCGTCCGGTGTCCGGACGAACCATGTGCAAGTCAATGGGAGGGGGGAGGGCTGTTCTCCGCTCATCGCGGAGAGAAGCCGCCCCCCCCCCCCCGCCGGCCGTGTCACGGCCGCAAAATCAGAGACAAAATAAAAAACCTGCCGGTAATTTGTCCACTGCCGTGTGAACAGCCCCTTACAGTACAAAAAAAAGTATTCAAAGTTAAAATCACTCCCCTTTCCCCATTTTACAAATAAAAACAATAAAATAATAAAAAGTACACAAATTTGGTATCCGCCGCATTGCCGAAAAAGTCCGATCTATAAAATAAAAATCATTATCTGTACGCTGAACACCCGTAGAAGAAAAAAATTCCAAACGTCCAAAATTGCGATTTTAGGGTCATTTTACGTCACTTAAAAAATGGAATAAAAGTTTATCAAAAAATCGCATGCATTCCAAACTGCAAGCGATAATAAGTACACCTTCAGCCCGCAAAAAATGCCGCCACACCTGACGTTCATAGTGTGAGTACAAAAAAGTTATTGGTCGCGATAAACTGGCGCCGCGGCGCAGATATCAAAGTAGAAAGAGTTTGGAAATTTTTTTACGGTAGCAAAACATAACGTAAACCCTACAGAATTTCATATAGCCGGATTCGTATCAACCTGTAGAATACATATAACACATTGTATTGACTGAATATTGAATGCCGTAAAAGCAAAACCCCCGCAAACTGCGAAAATACTTTTTTCCACAATTTGGTACCACCTGGAATTTTTTTTGCAGTTTCCCAGTATATTCCAATAGTATAGTGAATAACACAATTAGAAGTATAACATGTCCTGCAAAAATAAAAGCCCTCATGGTGTCTATGAAGGTGGAAAAATAAAAATGTTATGGCTCTGGGAAGGCGAGGAGGAAAAACGAAACGTGTCAACAAAAAAAACCGCTGGTAGCTTTAAGGTGTTATGTGCCTTTTTCGGGCGCCTTATAATGTGTCGTGCCTGGCGTAAAATGCGCCTAGTTCTGGTGTAATACAGTTAATTTATATCGAGAGTATGGGGTCAAAAATTTTTTGGGGTGCAAAATACACCAAAAACTATGGCACATTCGTATTGGGACATGTCGCCCAAAGTCTCAGCAAAATGGGTGTAAATACTTTTGCTTTCATTTTACCCCACTTAGAATTTTTTGTCTGTTTTTTCCAATACATTCTGTGTTAAGGTCAATGACACCAATAAAAAAAATACATCTTGTCCTGCAAAAAAAAAAAAAGCCCTCATATGCTTATATTGATGGAAAAATAAAAAAAAATGTCATGGCTGTTTGAAGTTAGGGAAGGTAAAGAACGAAGACCTATATTAATATCACTGGCTGTAAGGAAGGGGTTAACTCAGAATTCACCTATGGACTATGCTGTTTTCTAAATTTTGCAACATCTTTAACCTCTTACTGACACATGACCTATATGTATGTGTTGGTTCCAGTAAGGTTTTATGTAGAGGGATTACTCAGTAATCAGGTTACATAGGAGATGGGTACTGGCTGCTAATTGCAGCTGATACCTGCCGGTAACAGTAGAAAAAGGAGCTGGCTCCGTTCCCTGCTGTTAAAGCCTTGAGACACCACGCCATCTAAGACAATGAGAAATGTTGGATGAGCTCTCCGTTCCGCACTGCAGTCGGCATCCTGTGCTGCCAACTACCGACCAGTCTCTAACCTTCCCTTTATCTCTAAGCTCCTGGAATGCTTGGTCTACTCTCGCCTGATCCGCTATCCTCTCTGCTAACTCTCTTCTGTATCCTCTACAATCAGGTTTCCGCCTTTACACTCCACAGAAACTGCTCAGTTAAAGTCTCTAACGATCTCCTCACATGTCTAAATCTCAGGCAAATACTCTTGTTGGTTCTTCTGGATACTCTTCTGCAGCATTGCCACTGTGGATCACCAACTTCTCCTCCGCAAGCTCAGCACCATTTGGCCTCCAGGACACCGCTCTCAGCTTGGGTTCTCTTCCTACCTCGGTCCTGACCGCTCCTTCAGTGTCTCGTTTTCTGGTTCGACCTCCTCCCCTCTCCCTCTTGCCGTTGGGGTCCCTCAGGGGTCAGTTCTTGGTCCACTCCTCTTCTCAATCTATACAGCCCCATTGGACAAACCATCAGTAGATTTGGCTTCCATACCATCGTCTACGCTGATGACACTCAATTATACACCTCTTCCCGAGACCTCACTCCTGCTCTGCAACAAAAACACCAGTGACTGTCTGGCCGCTGTCCGACATCATGTCCACTCTCTATCTCCACTAAACCTCACCTAAAACTGAACTTCTAGTTTTTTCCCCAATCTGCTAACCAAACCCCATCTGCTATTTTCTCTCTCAGTGTGTTGCATCACCATAATCTCCTAGGCAGCAGGCACGATGTCTTGGGTATTCTAGACTCAAGAACCTGACCTTCACACCATATAACCAATCCCTTGCCCGCTCCTGTCACTTCACCTCAAGAACATCTCCAGAATCCGTCCGTTTTCTCACTGTGGAAATACAACTCAAACTACTCCATTGTTGCTCTTATATCATTCTCGTCTTGGATACTGTAACTCCTTGCTTATCGGTCTCCCTCTCTGTAAACTCTCCCCACTCCAATCTGCCTGAATGCAGCAGCCATGCTTGTCATTTCTCTTCAGCCGCTATACTGATGCCGTCTACCCTGTTTCAGACCACTCCACTGTTGCCCATCCGTACACAGACAGCATAAACTAATCACTCAATCACTCATAAAGCTCTCCACACTGCTGCACCCCCATACATCTCCTCCTATCTCTGTCTACCACCTGCCCGCTCTCTCCGCTCACTACGGACATCAAACTACAGAACTACAATCATCCTAACCTCCCCATCCCGTCTTCAAGAATTTGCACGTACTGCACCCATTCTCTGGAACATCCCTACCACGTAACCATCAGGCACAATCCCAGCCTTCGCAGTTTTAAGATTGTCCTGAAAACACATTTCTCAGGCCGGCCTACCAAACCACTAATTGCTAACCCACACCTTCTATCCACAACACATTTGTCACTCCCAAACTAGGCACTCCACAGGCACTTATCTGTATATAGATTTACAGTCATGGTGGGCAGGATACCAAATTTTTATGATAAACCTTCCCCATATTTATAAAGCATGGCTGGGCCATTGTAAAATCAGCACTTCTCCCCCTTTGTATCCCCAGGCACACCACTTAGATTGTAACTTCTTGCGAGCTGGGCCCTCACACCTTGTGTCACAGCCCTGTAAGTAGCTTTCACTGTGTATTCTGTCTTTTGTCTGTAAATATAACCAGTTCTATCATTGTAAGTCTCGAAAATGTTGGCGCTATATAAAAAAAGATTATTATTATTATTATTATTATTAAGGTTGCGGGTTCCCGATCAGTTAACATGGCAGCTGGAAGGTTTCTGAAGGATTCCATTGCCGCCATGAATGCGATTCTTACACTTCCTGCTGAAGGCAGGAAGTGTAAGAACCACCATCTTTGAACACCCTTCGATTATACAATGCAGGAAGGTGTACTAACGATCGTGCTCCCTAGTGGTCATGTACCCATGGGGAACTCAAAGCTGAAGTTAAGATATTAAAAGTTCAAATCACAATTTACAAATTGAAAAAAATAATAATAATAAAAAAGTTACACATAATTGGTAATTTCCATTAAAGTCCAATTAATTAATTAAAATATAACATAATTTATTCCGTACGCAGAGCCCCATAAAAGAAAAAAATCTTAATTGCCAAAAATGGTGCTGGGGCGCAAATTTACGAAATAGTAAATGTTTGGATTTTTTCACGGTACTAAAACAGAATGAAAACCCTGTATATTTGGTATTCGGAAATAGTAGCACCCTGCAGAATACAGTAACATATCATTTACACCCTAGAGTAAACGCCATAAAAATAAAACCCCCGCAAACAAGGCTTACAATTTTTTTCAGTTTCCCAGTACATTCTATGGTACGATGAATGACAGCATTAAAAAGTCCATCTTATCCCACAACATAGAAGCCCTCATATGTCTATGTTGATAAAAAAAAAAATAAAAAAATAAAAAAGTTATGGCTCTTGGAAGGTGGGGAGGGAAAAGAAACTTAGAGCCATATTATTATGACCAGCGGTCAGAAGGGAGCTCTAGAGAGGGGACACCCAGGACAGAGCCCTCTCTTCAAGGCCTGCACAGTTATTCATGTGAGCTTCCACCATACTACATTCAGAAGATCCCTCTTTATTAACTCAGACTTGACTAATAGTGTACACCCCTTGAACCATGCCGTGCCTCTAGGGAGGGGACAACCAGGACAGAGCTCTCTCTCTCAAGCATACAATGTCAGTCATGTAGGTTTCTTCCATGGTACATTTAGATCACCTAACGCTATTAACTCAGAATTCACTAGCATGATATAATACATTTTCTAAATGGGACAACACCTTTAACAATTGAGTTCCTCTAGGGAGGGGACAACCAGGACAGAGCTCTCTTCAAGTCCCAAAAAGTCAGTCATGTGGGCTTCCTCCATGGAGCATTCAGAATAATCAACTCCATTAACTCAGAATTCACCAGCAGGATATAATACATTTTCTAAATTGGACAACCCCTTGAATAATTAAGTTCCTCTAGAGAGAGGACAATCAGGACAGTTCCCTTCAAGTCCCAAAAAGTCAGTCATGTGAGCTTCCTCCATGGTGCATTCAGAAAACCTAACTCTATTAACTCAGAATTGACTTATAGGGTATACTGGGTTTCTAAATTGGACAACCCCTTTCCTCTTAGGAGGGGACAACCAGGACAGAGCTCTCTCTAAAGGATCAATGTCAGTCATGTAGGCTTCTCCCATGATACTTTTAGAATACCTAACTCTATTAACTCAGAATTCACTAGAAGGATATAATACATTTTCTAAATTGGACAACCCCTTTAACAATTGAGCTCCTCTAGGGAGGGAACAACCAGGACAGAGCTCCCTTCTAGTCTCAAAAAGTCAGTCATGTGGGCTTCCTCCATGGTGCATTCAGAATATCCAACTCTATTTACTCAGAATTCACTAAAAGAATATAATACATTTTCT